>CM057154.1:225120-254571 GCA_029962745.1 Echinometra lucunter
TTCAGCATGTAAGATCTGGATGTCTTTCCATGAACCTTTGTACCAGTCACATCCAGCACTTTGCTTTTCACGACTACTGAAAGAATGTAAAGGCAATTTATGCCATTTCATATGCCAGTTTGCACACAGCCTTGATGCCAAAGCCAATACAATACAATCCCAATTTCTTGTCAAGCTTTCTTTTTGAGTCTGCTTCATTGCTCAACTTGAAAGTGTTGTATACCTCGACTGCAGGCTCACTGATGACTGCGAGCAGAATGGCGACATGCACTGCCTCGCTCTGTGTGGCAACACTGGCCGCTAGCTGAAATGTCAAATGCTTGCTTGAAGCGTTTGGAAAATACTGCTGGATTAGAAGCATCCACATTAAGTGGAGCTGGTGGAAAAATGCTGATCCTACCATCCATCCGGGTCGTACATGGTCTTGTTTATTAGTGATGTCATCCACAACATCTCCTTTTCCGCTCACCCACTCTCCGGACTGGCTCAGCTTCTTTGTGAAGGAGCGTGGACAGAAACAAATGAATGTAATATCTTGGTGCACATGTTGCACACTTCCTCCTTCTGGCATCTCCCTCTACGTGGCCCTCTTGGGGCAACAGACGCATCTTACACAATGTTCCTTTACTCCACATTTCAAACAGGTATGGGACTGTCCCTGGTACTTTTTTTATCCAACAACTGTCATCCCTATCATCAGAATGTTTTCTCTGTGAGTTGTTCCTTGGTCTTTGTCTTTGTGCCATAAGCTAATCTAGCGCATTTACAAGGATTTAACAATGTACTCACCTCCTGTACAGTGATATTTTCAAGATTGACCTTGATGAATGAGAGTCTGCCAAGGGAAGGTCTATAAAGTATATTCACCTTTTCTTTTGGAAATAACATGCATCATATTTGCAGAGGTTACAAAAAGGTGTGTGTGTGTGTGTTATTGGGTTTTTACAACGTGTATGAATCTGATATGATTATTTACATCTGGACTGACCTTTGACGTCACAATCCAAAAGACATGACTCAAACCTGGGTCTGGTCAATTTGTAGGCTAAGACCAAAGAGCTGGGCCATTGACTTTACAGCTAGACCAACTCCTGTTCCTATTACAAAAGGGGGTCATGTTTGTGTGAATTAACCAGAAAGAAATGAACGAAATAAGTTACCGAAAATAGATGGTAAAAATTATACTCTACAATTTGTTCCTGGTTGCATCAAACATGACTATTACTGGAATTTGCTCAAACTCTTTCAGAAGTAGTTAAATATGAAATGTACAGTTTGGCCCAGTGGCAGGAAAATGATTTTCCTCCTATTCTCACATCACCTCATTCTTGCTTAATTTTCTCTCCCACCATGAAAACTACCCTCTTTGTATCATGGATCTCCTCATTTAAGGGTGGGGAAAATAGATGAAAGAAGATAAAATTAAAAGTTTAAAAGTTATATCAAGAGTATCATTATTATTGGAGCTCTTTATAAAGAGTTTCCACTGTATATGCATCAAGTAAAGCCAATCCGAGACATGTAGTTTCACATTAGTTGAGAATATACCCCGGAATATACTCAACTAGATTGTAAAAATGTGAGTAAAACTGTTTCAGTTGTACATGTATTGTAAATTTATATGTTACTTGAAATATATCGAAAAAGTGCAAATGTCAAAGTACTTTACTTGTTTGTTTTACACGCAGGTTTCAAAAATTAAACCTGTCCAAAATCTCTGTGACTTTCTGTACTTTTTTTGTACATAACATGTCAACGAAATATCCATTTTGACATTTTTCAGGATGTTTAAATGAAGAAATGGATGCATGTTGCATGCGAAACGTTTATTGTTGAAATTGTGGAATGCTATTCATCAGGACGGACAAATTGAATCTTCAGTTGACTCAGTGCATGCCCTCCAGGTACTCTGGATTCTGTTTTACAATGATTGAAGAAGCTGGCAGTAAACTCTCTTTAGCACATTCAACTTTTTTATGCTTTTGAATAATGTCTGTTGGATGATAATGGTTTACTCTTTATGTCATTCTCAATGTAACACAGTTATGTTTTATATTATGCATTCTCTTACATTCAACATGCATATTTTATTTTATGTATATTTATGAATGGAAAAGAATTTCTTCTCTCATTTAATTAAAAATTATGCGCTGGATACATAATTATGTGTTTGCATCCTTTTACTCTTTGTCATTTTGATATGTGCGGTTTACTTACAATATTTTTATTTTGAAATATTTCAAAATGGAGCAAGTGAATAGCCGTTACTGAGTAAAAAAGAAATTGAATTTGGCCAATGAACCTACATTCTTTCTTTTTCTTTCTAGACTTCGATTGAGTGTGATTCAAAGTTGTGATGTAAACTTGATGATTCATGATTGACAGTGAGAGACAGACACAGTCACAGAAAAGCAGTGGCGGCACCAAGGGGGGGGGGGGCAATGGGGGGCATTTGCCCCCCCACTCAGAAGCTTTGCCCCCCCAGTTGCCCCCCCCCCCAGAAATTTTGAGGACTGAAAAGAAAAATTATACTGTAATTTGTAAATAAGTAGATGTTGTCAAAAACATTATATTCAAGCTGTGAAGTGCTCTAAAATACCATTTTCCGCTCTTCAATACTTCGATTAAAAACAAGAGAGTGGTTATTTTTGCTCGCTCGCTTCGCTCGCTCATTATATTTCAAAATTTCTTTTCTAAAATGCAATTAAACCAAGAAAAGTAGCCATTTTTGGCTCACTCGCTTCGCTCGCTCATCATATTTCAGAATATTTATTCGAAAATGGGATTAAAAACCAAAAAAGCGGTTATTTTTTGTTAGCTCGCTTCGCTCGCTCACAAAATTGATATAAAATGTGTGTAAGAGAACGCAAAAAAAAAAAATTGACTGTCCGGCCCTGCCCCCCCACCATTTTCTTTTGCCCTCCATTTGCCCCCCCCCCCCCCACTTTAACAATCCTGGTGCCGCCACTGCAGAAAGGCAAAGAGAAGGAGAGACGAGGGGGGGGGGGGATAAGGAGCACCCCTTAAAATGTATCTGTGAGTGCAATATAATTGTCAGATTACATTAAATCATGACATCAAAGAGACAGAAAAGAGACAGAAAAGGGCTATGGTGCAACCATGGTAATTTTATGTTCAAATTACTGTGTGTATACCATGGGCAAGGCCGTTCGCAGACATTTTTTTCCGGGGGGGGGGGGCAGCAATAATACGTAAAATGTTCAAACTAGGAGACATAGTGAGGGAGCGAAGCAACAGAGCTAGTCACCATGGTCACGAAGGCGTTTTCTGCATTTTTGAAATTGAAACTGAAGGATCTGGTGCACCCTTAAAGGTGGAATTTTTGGAAAATGTTCATTAATATAAGGCTGGAATATTCCGGGAGGGGGGGGGGTGGTGGTCCCTCCCCCCCCCCCCCAGGTGCGACCATGACCATGGGTGCGATGGTATTTGTTTTTACAAGGGTATATGCTCAACATTTTTTGAAAACATCTACACTGTACTTTTGGGGCACAGTTCAATAGCTTGGCACAAAGGACTGTGGCTATACAGTAGAGATAAGATTCCAGAACATTTTTTTGTTTGTTTTAAGATTTCTTTTTTTACTTTCATTTTACAAAATAATATCTTCACACGTAATCAAGGTAACAAAACATAAATTAATTTATTCACATCCAAGAATCATACATTATTATGTAAAATCATTACATTTTGGTGCATGAAATGAACTGTTAAGAAATTGGGAGCGAGTTGGCTCAGTTGGTAAAGCGTCTGCTTGTCAAACCAAAGATCGTGGGTTCGAGTCCAGCCCAGGCGGATGACTGTAGCCTACGTTGTGTGTTATTGTGCCCCTCCCCTGTTTCATACATGCAGGCTATGCTACAATGGAAAACACTCCGTCCCTCGGATAGGACGTTAAATGGAGGTCCCTTGTAAAGGAGAGTCACCACATTTGCACGTTAAAGATCCCACTACACTATTCGTATAAGAGTAGGGGGAAACCCTGGTGTATGTGGTTCAACTGCACACCCACAATCAGTGATATCGGGAGGAGAGACCTGAGGGTTACGGTGATTGAATTCGCTTTTCTCCTCCCAGGCACAGGTGACGCCAATCCAAATAATGATAATAATTCAAACTAACATTTTACACGCACGATCACATGCATATTGGGAATGGAAGTTTGTATTAAATTATTTTTCTAAAAAAAGGAAAAAAAGAGAAAGGAAGAAAAAGAAAGAGAAAACCCCCTCTTTTCTACCCCCCCCCAAAAAAAGAAAAGGATCGGTACTACATCTCTCAATGACTCAAACTTAAATTTCGGAATTATCGGAAATTAAGATGTTATTATGCGCACTGAGCTTCCCAGGCAGTGGCGGCACCAAAGGGGGGGGGGGGGCATTTGCCCCCCCCCCCCAGTTGCCCCCCCAGAAATTTTGAGGACTGAAAAGAAAAATTATACAGTAATTTGTAAATAAGTAGATGTTGTCATAAGCATCATATTCAAGCTGTGAAGTGCTCTAAAATACCATTTTCCGCTCTTCAAAACTTCGACTGAAAACAAAAAAGTGGTTACTTTTGGCTTACTCGCTTCGCTCGCTCATCATATTTTAGATTTCTTTTCTAAAATGCGATTAAAAACAAGAAACGTAACCATTTTTGGCTCGCTCGCTTTGCTCGCTTGTCATATTTCAGAATATTTATTCGAAAATGCGATTTAAAAAAAAAAAAGCGGTTATTTTTTGTTCGCTCGCTTCGCTCGCTCACAAAATTGATATAAAAATGTGTGTGTAAGAGGAAAAAAAATAATTCAAAAATTCAATTATCCCCCCTACTCCTCAAAGTGGATTTACGCCGGAACTAAAACTCGCGCTTCACACTCATTTTTCCATACACGCAAAAAAAAAATTGACTGCCCCTGCCCCCCCCAACATTTTCTTTTGCCCTCCATTTGCCCCCCCCCCCCCCCACTTCAACAATCCTGGTGCCGCCACTGTCCCCAGGTCCACCCCCGGTGGGGGGGGGGGCACTCAGTGTAATGCGTGGTGGGTATGTGCCGCGGAGAAGACCCCTATCTTTACACTCAAATGTCCGTTCCAAAGCATAGCATTTTTATCTTTTTGAGAAAAAGAACAAAGAAAACCGTTCCAAAGCATAGCATTTTCTTCTTATCGAGAAAAAAGAAGAAAGAAATCCGTTCCAAAGCTTCGCATGTTTTTCGTTTCGCCGTTCCGGCTGCATTGATCCGCTACAATGAGCTGCATTTTTGGTGAAAAGCGGCCCGCAGAGCGCTGTCCGACCATCGCCTCTGCGTGAGCGCACCCGGCCCCCGCTTGCCGCCAGGGCTAGCTGCATGCACGTACATGTATGCCCGTTCCATAGGGATACATACGCACTCATATGGCGGTTGATGTCATTATAATACAACTATACGGCCTTCGAGTAGATGTATAGTTGCATAGTTGTAAATAGTCAGTCCGCAGGTTCACAAAAAGTGACTTCTTTCACGTAACTGGTATGCATGAACGGAACAGGCTCTGCATATTTAGTGAGTTAGAACCTGTCAGAACACCACTTTCATTTTGGCACTTGTTGCTCTAATACTTCATCAAATTTGATTTTTTTGATATCTATGTAAAGATGAATAATCAGTCTCTCATGCCATGTGTTTAGATTTAATGAAAAATTTGGAAGAAGAGGTGAAATTGTTGCCAAAAGTTGCCATTTTGTAATAGGCATTTTGTACTTGAGCCCGCATAATTTTTACATGACCACAAACCTGAATATCTATGCTTTATGAAAATACCAATTTTAACACATGATGCAATTTAACCGGGTCAAGAGCACACTTTACACAGACCAAGTGCAATTATCAGCCCCAAACCATAAATACTGCTCTGTGATTGGTCTATTCAGACCACACACTTATCCTGGAGTCCTAACGGTCACTTGCTGAGTCACTGAAGGTCACAATCCCCATGTGGTAATCTGTTCAAAACAACCGCGCTGGCATGTTTCTGGCCTTATTCAGCCAATCAGAACTCTGGATTTCATGCTGATCAAAAATCAAGAAATCTCATCCTGAACTTCGTTGGGAAAAGTGTGCTCTTGACCCGATTAAAAGGTGCCCACATTAAGACTGACATTTTTAGAAAATACAGACTTTCAGCTTTAGTTTGAGATGTAAATATTATTTGGGCTCAAAATAAAAGTTTTGCACAATTTGCAAGAGAAGTGAGAGGAAGAGAATTGTGTTTTGAAGCATCTTTTTTCACCCTAATTTACAAATATTTCCCCAAATTTTTTATCAAAATGAATGCAAAAAAGTAAATGTGTGATATTTACTCTTTTCAATGGTCTATCAACCGATGATTTCACTTGATGATAAAATAGTTAAATTCTTCCCGAAAGAAAGTCTCATAATTCATGAGATTTGATAGGGTGGAAAATTTGGCCACGAGAGCATTTACAAGAATCCTGCTTATTTGCTCATTAGCATACAGACCTGCGGACTGGCTGGCATAGTTGTAGAGTTGTACAGTTTTAACCAATCAGAACAGAGGAAACTGTACAACTATACAACTATGCAACTATACAACCATACGGCTATGACGAAATCTGTTCGCTGGCCATAGCTGTATGGTTTCTCGCGTTCTGATTGGTTAAAACTATACAACCATACAGCTATGGCGAAATCTGTTCGCCGGCCATAGCTGTATGGTTTCTCGCGTTCTGATTGGTTAAAACTATACAACTATGCAACTATACAACTGTACAACTATGCAGCTATTCCACAGCTGTATAGTTGTACAGTTGTATGTCATTTATGACACTTTGGCCCGCAAACGTGGCAACTACTAGTATATAGACATTGGATAGCTGCATAGTTGCATAGTTGTAAAGTTGTTTAGTTGTATAGTTGCATAGTCGCATAGTTGTATAGTTGTACAGTTTCCTCTGTTCTGATTGGTTAAAACTGTACAACTGTACAACTATGCAACTATGCAACTATACATCTACTCGAAGGCCGTATAGTTGTATAATAGTGACACCAACCGCCCGTCATACACTTACACGCAGGCGAACCGTTCCAAAGACCCCCCGTTTTCACAAACATGCGTAGTTCCGAAGCCCTTTCCGAAGACCCTCCTTTTCACAATAAGCCCGTTCCAAAGCCCCCGTTTTTTGTCTCGCCCGCGGCACATACCTACCACTTTTGGGGTCGAGTGCCCCCCCCCCCGGGCCCTCGTCTCGGAAGTCAAAATTTTCCCTCTTTCTAAGGTGTAATGAGAGAGTACCTCTCTCCATTGCCATTTTTTCTCCTCTAAATGATTCCCTGACATACTTTGATTTCTTTAACGGTCGGGGGTGCCTCTCTGTTCCTACATTGATACATCATAATTAAGTAAAATAATTAAATGATTTAATAAAGTTTCTTTTCCCCACATTATTCATCTCAACTCCTAAATGAATTATCTCCAATAAGAGAAGGCATGCATGCAGTCGATTGGGAGCGGGAGCTATAGGCTTGCTCAAATCCAGGGGGGGGGGGATTGTCTCATTGAGACCTGTACATCATCCGCGTAAATCACTTTCTGAAAAGCACCTAAACGGCAGTGATTTTGATACCCTGAACAGGGAAACGTCCCACATTTTCGATTTTTATACCCTTAACAGTGATTTTATCCAAGGACTGCATTAGCACCTCTGATTTTCGATAACCTTACGAGATATGAGCGTTCTCCACCTAGTGCTGAAGAAACTACCCTTTCCCCCTTTTTCGTGACACCCCCGGAACGTGAATTAAAGTGGGAGTGGTTTTTATACCCTAAACAGGGAATCATGTCTAACATCTTCGACTTTGATATCCTTAATAAGGAATTTATTCAAGGACTGCATCATCATTCCTCTGAATATGATACCCTTTTACCAGATTTTTCCTGTTTTTGATACCCTTAATGGGATCCCCGGGTTCCCCGCCTGGTGCTGAAAAACAACCTTTTTCTACGTTTTCGTTTACGCGGACGATGTACAGGCCTCAATGAGACATATTCCCCCCGGGTTCAAATTCATGGTATTCTTTCTTTTCTTTTCTTTCTTTTATTTCTTTATTTCTCTTCTTTCTTTCTTGTAATTCTTTATAATGATTAATCCATCTAGGTTCATCGTTTTAACCCACGATTCCAGCTCAGCTCGTGAGGAATCGATTGTAAGTGAATAACGACCCTTTGCATTGCATCATCAAATGCCCAGCTTCACAAATCGCTTGGACTGGCGGATTATACTGAGCGGAGATGATCCTTTTTTCTTTTATTTTTTTTTCATTATTTCATCGCTTTGTGAGACGGAACACCCAATCAGTAAAATTTTCAGTCCCTTCAAACATTTAAAAAGAAGATTGCAAAATCAACAACAAAAACATTATAGATAATTCATAACTTTCAAAAAGAAAAAAAAATCCAGTACGGATAGTATAACAAAAGAGAGTAAAACAAATCAAGGTGAAAAACTAAGCAAAGAATAAGTAAATCATAACAAAACCACCCTTTATAGATAAAAGAACTTTCTGTATTTGGAAATCAAACCTTTGGAATATTAAAGGATTTCCCGTCCAAATTCGCAAGTATGTGATTCAAATTCATTTTCTTTGCATTCAAATTCGCCCAAATTGATTTTGCCATGTAAGTTATCATTTAATTCTCCTGTTTTATTGTTTGAATTAACATTTTAATCGAAGGATTTCATAGGTATATCATTCAATAAATTTAAAAACTTGTTAAGTGCATTCAAACTAACACCGAGTATTCATATTCGAAATATGTTCATTCAAGTTAAGGGAAAGTAATGCATCAAACGTGTTCTAGTTTGTTAGTCATATAAATATTTGACATTTACAGTCACAAATAATGCTAATATAAAATGCATGCTTTGTCAGTATGGTCTGCTCTGCATTGCATAACCATTTCAGGACAATACATTTGGGGTGCTGTCAGAAATTCAGTAAAGAGGGGCGAAAACCGGGGCTACGCGCTGGCACTTTATGGGCACGTATATTACCTGGGACAAGGGGGAAGGGAGCCCTAATCGCCCCTCTGACTACAAACTAAATAAGGAATTATGCTCACAATTTTGGACACGAGTCCCCACAACAATCACAATTACATTTTCTTCAATGTTTTCAAGAACTTTTCCTTTGTTACAAGGAAACACGAGACAAACAATTTGAAAATTTACAAACCTCTTGAGACCGTCAGGCATGTCAACAGATGAATGTTTTTATTTTTTGTTTTTTGCCTTTGTTTTGTTTACAATTAAATCTGAATGTCCATGGTTATGAAATGAAAAATAACAGGACACTAATGACCCGAATACGAATCTCATAATCATTAATATGGAAAATAAGTAAATTGATGACATAACTCACATTCTGATTGTTAGCTAAATAAAAATATCTGTATTTGTCATAACATACAAAAGAAAAAGCACAACATGAAAGAAAAATTAAATGAGCTATAAAAATTTGTAAACCATCATTTTATATCAACCCTCGAATTTAACCGCTCAAAGTGCTAAATTGAATGCTAAAAACGAATTAGAATGCTGGAATGGCAACGTCGCGAGATCAGCAATTCGTGTTACGCTAAATTATTGAAATACAAGATAGTGAAAGAAGCAGCCTTTTCATAAATTTGAATGAGAAATATGTAGATTGGAAAGAGAATTTTATAGATTTGAAAACTAGTAATACAGATTTAAATCCGAGATACACCTGACAGCAGTAAAATCGTCGAATTTGAATGCAAAATAAATGAATTTGAATGACAAACTTGCGAATTTGGCCGGGAAATCCTTATAGTATATTATACACTGTCAAAGACCACACAAATGCATGTATTATACCTCTGAACGATCTTTGACCTGTTTTGTGACGCATCTATAACCAAGCCATTTTTTTCTCTAAAAACTCATTTTTTTGGTAATTTCAATAGGTTACCCAAGCAATGTGTTGTACAAAAGGATCACAATGTTTGCATACTTCACGGACAAAAGAAAACCACCAACTCAGCATTCTTTGTTACAGCATGTGGACTTCCCCATACTGCTCGATGAAATCTGCAGTTACTGGTAAGCCCTTGTTTATTTAAGTTTATCGCTCAAACGATTAGCATCAGTGATAGTTGCCTTCTTAAACAAGTTAATTTGGTAGCATGGAGGAATACTAAAAGTATGGTTTCGCTCAAAATCTAGCTTCGTTAACGTATCTCGTGTTCCCGTTCCATGTTTCCTTGTACATAGTGCTTGTAGACGCTCCCTGCGAACAGTGAAATGGATCGTGACAGGCACAACTTGAGGATGATCAGGGGACCGTTTCATGAAAGTTGTCAGCACTGACAAGTTGTCAATCACTGACAATTTCAGCAAAATCCTTGGTTTTGATTGGCTGAGAAGCACTGACCACTGACTGTTACTATGTGCCAAAACGTATATTTTGGAATTTAATGTTTAACCCAATCCAGATAAAATTGTTTATTATCGCGATAATTGAGGTAACATGTTAGAAATTCTATTTGTTCATAAAGGTTGTGTTCTACTTTCGCGTTTTTCATACTTCTTAATTGCAGACCTTTGCTTGGACGAAACTGAGCGATGCATTGTAAGCTAGATGTGCAAGAGCCACACTTTCTGAGTACGAATGGACATCTGATTCTTCAAATAAGAAACTGATTAATAGGGCGGAAAGCCTAGGATTTTTAAGACACCTTTGAACTCACTCTCCAGACTTCCTCTTGTATCCTGAAACCGGTAGCCGACAATAAAGCGTGATGCCATCAGTTGTAGAGCTCCTCACGTATCCTTCAAATTAAACTGCTCTATAAAATTTAACATCCTTGTTTGCTACTGAAACATTACTATGTTTGCAAAAGCACATTTTATTTTTTTATTTTTCTATGTTTTAATCAATAACATCGAACAATTTAATATTGTCGGACTTATCAAAACTAAAACAACTTGTCAAAAATATTGTATCACCCATCAGAATTGCAACAGGTCGAATATCAGCAACAGTTTGAGTAGTTTAAGGATGGAGTTGAAGTTCCACCCTGCCTGCATGATTGTCCTTTTGTTCATGCCAACGTGCTCAAAAGGTCAGTCTATGTTAACCTTGGTAGAGGGAGAAAAGGCAAATCTTACATTCTCATACCCATGTGACAGCACAGAAATCACATTACAGCATGGATACAAAGCCCCGTTTTACAGATCAACATCAGTTAGAGAACCTCTCTCATCTCCAGATCAAGAAGACAGATACAGTGTACAGAATAATCGTGAAGGTGGCGACGATTGCTAGCTGCTATTACCATCAATCCTGTCAGTAGAAGTGATTCAGGCACGTACATATGTCAGGTTTACAAGGATGGCCAGATTCTCCCGGAATATCCCAGGATTGGACTAACTGTTGACTATCCTCCAGGGAAGGCATCATGTGAACAGAGCGAAGACTACACCTACGAAGGCTGGGTCGCTCTGTCCTGCACAGCTCAGGAAGGGAGTCTCCAGGGACAAATTGGTTGTTCCCAAGATAGTGTTGAGTCACCGCCCGTACTCAAACCTACACAGACGGATGGAGTTTTACAGCATGTCTTTTGGGTGAGAGATACTCATCCAGTTTTTTGCTGTTCATTCGTATCAGATCAACATCCAGGACGATGTCAGTGTAAGGACTCTGTATGGGTACCGTATGAAAACGGTTCATCAGATACCACTTTAGAACCCTGTCCTGTAATCACTTCAGTAGAAACCACTGTAACGAATTCGTCATCACCAAAAAGCAATGCACTACCACCAACCCAAAGCCCAACAATGACAGCCGACAGATCAAGTGGACCATTCCACTGGTCTTTTGGATTGGTCATAACAGTGGCACTGATCCTATGTGTAGGTCTTGGTGTAGGTCTTGTGCACTATTACAGAGCTTTCAAAGAGCAAGTACATTTGAATCGTCATTCAAAGAGGGAAGTCGAACTTGAAGCTCTAAAACAGTGAAGGGGAAAATGCATACGGTAAAGCTGAGATAACAGTAAATTTTTAGACATATCCATGATAGTAGTAGCAAAACATAGACCAAAAAAAAAAAAAAAAAAAAAGCGCGCGCAAATTTATAATAGAATGATAGAATGAGTTGTAGCTTTTCAATCAATCCAAAGAGTGAAAACAGTAAAGTGATCCACATAATACCTCAGTTCTACCAACGACTACAGAATACAGACATGACAAATATTTTCATTATACTGTATTCCGAATGAGTAGGTCGGCTTAAATTAGGTGTGGAGTCGGTTTGCCTGTTTGATGGCATACAGGGGACAGTGCAGTGAAGAGATGAAAAGACAGTCATCAATAATGAGGATTAAATATTGAATATTCACATTGTTTATAAGCCTGCAGGTACGCTTGTGCATATATTTTGTATCGTCATATTGTTAATATGTTACTATTCCGATATGCATAATACTGACAGAGTGAAAGTCGACACGTGGCTGCATATCATTGGCGTAAAATCCGGGGGGAGGATTTATTCCCCCCCCCCACACTTTTTCAAGAGGGGGGAGATGGTGTGTGTAAACATCCTCCACTTTTTAAGGAAGAAATGATATTTTAATTAATTAGTAAATTTTTGATAATCTGTCATTAACGACCACCATATTTTAGAGTTTCTATTTGAAAAAAACAAACAAATAGAAAAATGGTTATTTTTGGCTCGCTCGCAAAATAGAAATTAAAATCTGTGTAAAGGGGTCTGTGAGGGTGTTTGTTTATACTTAAGTGTGAGTTCGACAGAAAAAGAATCGGCAAAAAAGTCGATCATCCCCCCCACTCCTCAAAGTGGTGCTGCATCATACATGTACATAGCTTTGGAGGGAGAGGGGAAAAAGAGATGGAAAGCAAGTAATGATTTGGTGATATTTGAAAAATGATACTCTTTTAATGCCAGCTTGTTAATTCATATGCAATATGCAAGATATGTAATGTCTTTTTAGCTTTTAGTAATATTTTATGTAGAGGCAAAGGTAGGGAAAGGTGTTAGTTGACCTATTTGTGTTTACTGTAGGTCTTCGTGTAGGTCCTGTGCACTATTATAAAGCCTTCAAAAGGCAAGAGCGTTTGAAACGTGATTTTGAGAGGAAAGTCTCAACCTCTGAATAATTGAAGGAAAAGATGTATACAATAAAACTAAGACAGCAGTAAATTTTTAGATGTGTATTTAAACGTGGTATAACCATGCTAACAGTTGAAGAAGAAAACGTGTGCAAAATTGTAATATGTGATGCTGCTTGAGGAATAACGCCTAACCAACTGAATTGTCTATGAATATTGTTGTATGTGTCAAGGCCCTGTTCAAACAAAGCGCCATTTTGATATGCATCATCATCAACAATAACGAGCCTGTTAAGGCAATAACCTACGATTAAAATTTACTGAAAGTGTGTATTATTCGCACCTTCCATTTTGCAATCACGTTTTAAACGATATCACTCTCTCGTGATGAACACAAGACCCTACCAGTCCGACTGAGCACATGGCGCCTTTTCTGAGCTGGGCCTATTTTTATAACATGGTAGTCTATCAAAAATTTGTTCCCACACAACTTACTTCTGTTAAAAACTTATATACCGCAGTTTAGCCTAAAATACCAACGTACAGTCATTACACTTACAACAGAGGAATAATTGTATATTCATTAATCTAAAGAGTCAAAACAGTAAACTTATAACCGAAGAAGTTGTATCTGTTCAAGCAATCTTGGTATCCTGTGTGTACATAAACATGCATTTTGAACAGAAGTTAGTTAGGCATGCCTGTAGGCCCAGCTCGGGAAAGGCGACATTTGCTAATATTAAGATCGCATCTGTGACCGGTACGGTTTTTTACTTGTCAAAAAAGTGATATCCTCTAAAACGTGATTGCAAAATTAATGGTGCTAATGATACTTTCAGTAAACATGGTAAATGTGGGTTTTTTCAAGGTTAATTGCCATAACAGGCTCGTTTATAGTTGGTGATGACGCATTTCAAAATGGCGCCTCGTTCTATCATGTGCACTGCACTGGAAATGCCATCATATCTCAAACAGAAATTTCGATTCCACACGCGCGGAATTCAAACCGACCTACTAATTAACTACTACTAATAAACAGTATAATGGAAATATTTGTCCTCTCCGTAGTAGTTGGCATGACATAAGAAAACTGGATCCCAATTTATGATTTACTCATTTAGTACCAGGTTTACTGTTTAGATTTAGATGGTTTGAAAGATACAACTTCTACTGTTATCGGTTTAATGAGTCAAAAACAGTAAACCTTTAACAGTATGAGTTGTATCTTTCAATCTAGCAATCTAAAGAGTCAAAACAGTAAACCTCGCAAATATTGGAATCCAGTTTTCTTATACCTCAGTCATACTAACGACTATAACAGACGGGACAAATACATGTAGGCCTTATTTCTATTATACTCAAGCCCCTTATTCCGTATTGGGAGGCTGGTTTGAATTCGGTGTGGACTCGGATTTGCTGTTTGACTGAGCCATACAGGCCCAGTGCAAGCGATAAAAAGGTTCAAAAAACATCAATGAGGATTATATAATGAATATGCAAATACCATGTTTTTAAGCCAGCAGGTACATTTTGTCAGGGTGGCGATACGGGGGGGGGGGGGCAGTGGCGACCGCCCTTCTAAAAAAAAGAGGAGGAAGAAAGAACAGTATGGGAAAAGACAGAGTAATTGGGTCATGTAAATACATAATACCTCTATCTTTTATTTGAACGTAAATATACTGACCTACGGGTCATCTTGCCCCCCCCCCTCCCTATCAAAATACCCTGGCGCCGCCTATATTAGGTAGTTTCTTTGTGAATTTTATTGTTTCATATTTCTTTTTACATTGATGATTACACTATCACCTTTTTTCAGGAGGGGCTTACAACCCTCGCTTTTCAATAGGTCCCTCGTTTTTACATGTCATATATATATAGTTTCCTCTTTCAATCATTGAAAGCGAAAACAAACATTTTGAAAATTATAATTTTCAAAATGTTATATTTGTTCAATTGTCAATAATGTAACAAACTATACTGATTATTTTGAAGGTATTTTTTTTTACAGCTGTATATCTTCTGCTTTATTATAATTGTTTGTATTTTGTATACATCGGATATGTGGAAATAGATAAATCAAGCAATAAACTCAATAAACTCAAACTCAAACTTAATACAGCAGCCTTTTATCTTTTGTCATACATGTATGCCCATATACTTCCTTTCAAATAAACATTCCTCATGGTTGTTCATAATTATTTTCTTTCTTTTGCATCTTTCCTCATAACTTTTTAGGATTATTCTCTGCTATGCACTTGTTTCATGTTTAGATTTTAATTTAATGTGGACTCGAGCAAGCTTTCTAGCTCTCCTTCCGTAAACAAATGAATACATAAACAACACAAAGAGAGAGTTGTCATTTGGATGAATTGGATTGCGACACATTCAATATTTGCTTGCCTGTAAACAGAATTGAATGCTTAAACACCTACATGTTACCTTTGTTGACGAAATTGGATGCTCTTCACTTGATTTTCTAATTTGCGTGATGTAATTTCAATTCGGTTTGGGAAATTCTAGCGATCGCACGATGAAAAAAGTGAAATTGAATGGCATAATTTGTTATTTGAAAGATGATCCTGGTCGTCATTCAAATTCGTTCTAAATTGCGTGCTTTTATTGAACATTTTTGCTACTATTTTGACGAAATTGGACGAGAAAACCTATATAAATGCCCTTACATCTATTTTTCGAAAAGATTGTTTGATAATGTTGTTTGTTTGATTCTTTACAGAGTCGACTGAATCAGCGACTATGGAAGCAACCACCGGGCCCAAGACGAGCCCCACGACCACAAAGTCGGAAAAATCAGAAAAGACATCCCAATACGCCACCACGTCTGGTAAAAAACAGAAACTTCAAAAAATGAATATTTGAAAAAAACTATGTCTGGCTTTTTGTTTGTTTGTTTGTTTGCTTGTTCTTCTTTCGTTCCCTTATGTTGTGTTTTTGTTTGTTCGATTTGTTTGTGAGGGAGAAGTGCCACAAATAATTGATGAATGTAGAAATAGGTAAATGATCTTTGAAAAAAAATCAGGATTATTTCCCTTTTACCTTATCTTTCACCGCCTCCCCTTTCCCTTCCCCTTCCCCTTCATCCTTCCCTCCTCCTTTCTCTCCCTTTCCCTGTATCCTTCCCCTTCCTTCATCCTTTCCCTCCCCCCCCCTTCCTCTCCCCTCCACCTCCCTCCTCTCCTCTCCATCTCCGCTCTACCTCTCCTCCCCTTCCCATTTCCGTCGTTTTATTCCTCATTGTGTTTGCCCAGCACATATTACTGTAATCGGAACACGGTTCTATGATTGCTCTTAAACATATAAACTTGATTTTTCGAAACTCCTTTTGGTCATCATGGTCATGTTGTTTGTCTGTTTGTTTCTATACAGGTTCAACCGAATCAGCTACTGAAGCAACGACCAAGCCCATGACGAGCCCTACGACCACGATTTCCGAACAATCAGAAACAACGACATCGCAACAGAGCACCACCTCCGGTAAGCAACAGTAATTTCAAATGACGTAATGAGGTCTATGACAAGTAATGATCTAGCCACTTATGCTTACTGATATTTCAGCAGTCGGAAAAATATATCGGTTTCTATACGAGCAATGAAAAGTACAGCAAAACTGAAAAACTTGTAGAAATGATCTTTGAAATCTGAAGTTTTTCCAATAAATCTTTGAAATAGGAATTCAGTATTCTTGATTTTAGGCCTACTCATCTCGTAGAGGTCCCATTCGTCCATCTCATTTCATTTGCAGTGGTGTATTTGCAGGGGGACAAAAGGAAGCACTTCGCCACCCCACCTTCTCCCCCCCCTCCCCCCCCTCTCCGATAAGTTTTTAGCCACGAAAAAAACAACAACTGTAATTCACCTTTCAAAAAACTGTAATTGACTATTCAATTAATGTTTTAAAGGTAAAGGAAAATGAAATCTCTGTCACAACTTCATGACTTATGGCTGGCATCTCAAAAAGTATTTCAAAAAATATTAATTTTGAAGTCCAGTTTAAGAGATAAATGAACCTAGAAGAATTTAACGTACCAAAGAGTGGATTTATCTCATTCTTATTTTGCATTGAAATCAAATTAATGTGAAACATCAGCAAAGATGCAAATCATTGGATTAAAAGGGATGAGTCGGTGTTTAAACTTTTTATTCAAAATAAAGGAGGCCAAAGTTTTTGTTCACATGCCTTGCTCACTCGCCCGTAGTTGTCAGTACATGGTACTTATTTCAATCACACTATCATGAATAAAATTACCAATAGTAAATCAAAATGATAATTCACATATTATGACGAGGAGGAACAAATAGCTGTCGCACTCCTCTCCCCTCCCAAGCAAATTAGAGGTTTGAAAAGTGATTTTACTGCTCGATCACCTTTCGGTCAGATGTTTTTGTCCACCACCCCCCCCCCGTCCAGATACGCCACCGTTTCTTCGTACAGACACACTATGATCATTCACTAGCGTCATTACACGATGTGTTGAATTTTTATTGCAGAGTCCCCAGAAACATCGTCTAGGGAAGCGACGACCGAGCCTGTGACGAGTCCTACGACCACGATGTCGGAACAACCAGAGACAACGACATCGAAAGAAACCAGGACCACCAAGACTGGTAAGCAATATAGAAACATGGAAATAACATGATGCATTCGATTGTTAATACAGTGGGCAGAGCCACATAGACTACGCAATATTACAATTAATTTCATTCAAATTCCAATGATTCCCCTTTAAAACTTCAATATTCCGAAGTACTAGCAAGTCAGTTGATAGTACTGATTTTATACAATACAAATATAATTACTAAAAACAGGAGGGAAGTTGCATTTCTCTGCCCTTTTTACCGCCATTTCTTCTTGAAACCATCCATCAAGATCCTGCCTGCTGGAATAACAAGTGTGCGTCTAACCCGATCTTCTGCAAACAGTCATCCCTATGCCGTCAATATTCCGAAGTCCAACACTCGGCTCCATTTTACTTCCTACATCCCAAGAACAGCCAGGCTGTGGAACTCTCTCCCACCAACTGTGTTTCCTCATCTTCCTAATATGGATTGTTTCAAGTCCGGAGTTAATGCATATTTGTTGTCTTAGTTACATGCATCATCAGTAAATCAATAAAAAAAATTGTGATATGTATGTTAATTATACTTATGGGCCGCTTTTCATCTATTAGATGGTATCACCAGGCCTAGAATTTGCTTCTTTTTTTTTTAAAGTAAATCAAAATCATAATTTACATAATTATGACGAAAAGGAACAAATAGTTGTCGCGCCCCGGTCACGCCCCCTCCCCCTCCCACGCGAATTAGAGGTCGGAAAGTGATTTTACTACTTGATCGCCAACGGCTCCGATGTTTTGGTGCCCCCCCCCCCCCGGTCGAGATACGCCACCGTTTCTTCGTACAGACACACTATAGCGTCATTACACGATGTGTTGAATTTTTATTTCAGAGTCCCCAGAAACATCGTCTAGGGAAGCGACGACCGAGCCTAAGACGAGTCCTACGACCACGATGTCGGAACAACCAGAGACAACGACATCAACAGAAACACCCATTACCAAGTCTGGTAAGCAATATAGAAACATGGAAATAACATGATGCATTCGATTGTTAATACAGTGGGTAGAGCCACATAGACTACGCAATATTACAATTAATTTCATTCAAATTCCAATGATTCCACTTTAAGCATGCGGTATCGTTTTTTAATACTGTTATCGTAATATATACATCATCTTATAATTGTATTCAGTTTGAGCAAGAGGAGATTTAATTTAATGTGATAACGGACTCGAGCAAGCTTCCTAGCTCTCCTTCCGTAAATAAATGAATACATAAACAACACAAAGAGATAGTTGTCATTTGGATGAATGGGATTGCGACACATTCAATATTTGCTTGCCTGTAAACAGAATTGAATGCTTAAACGCCTACATGTTACCTTTGTTGACGAAATTGGATGCTCTTCACGTGATTTTCTAATTTGCATGATGTAATTTCAATTCGGTTTGGGAAATCTTGGCGATCGCACGATGAAAAAGTGAAATTGAATGGCATAATTTGTTATTTGAAAGATGATCCTGGTCGTCATTCAAATTCGTTCTAAATTGCGTGCTTTTATTGAACATTTTTGCTGCTGTTTTGACGAAACTGGACGAAAAAACCTATATAAATGTCCTTACATCTATTTTTCGAAAATTTTGTTTAATAATGTCGTTTGTTTGATTCTTTACAGAGTCGACAGAATCAGCGACTAAGGAAGCAACCACCGGGCCCAAGACGAGCCCTACGACCACAAAGTCGGAAAAATCAGAAAAGACATCCCAAGACGCCACCACGTCTGGTAAAAAACAGAAACAAAAAAAATGAATATTTGAAAAAACTATGTCTGGCTTTTTGTTCGTTTGTTTGTTTGTTTTTCTTTCGTTTCGTTATGTTGTGTTTTTGTTTGTTCGATTTGTTTGTGAGGGAGAAGTGCCGCAAATAATTGATGAATGTAGAAATAGGTTAATGATCTTTGAAAAAAATCAGGATTATTTCCCTTTTACCTTATCTTTCACCGCCTCCCCTTTCCCCTCCCCTTCCCCTTCATCCTTCCCTCCTCCTTTCTCTCCCTTTCCCTGTATCCTTCCCCTTCCTTCATCCTTTCCCTTCCCTTCCCCCCACCCCTTCCTCTCCCCTCCGCCTCCCTCCTCTCCTCTCCTCTCCACCTCTCCTCTACCTCTCCTCCCCTTCCCATTACTGTCGTTTTATTCCTCATTGTGTTTGCCCAGCACATATTACTGTAATCGGAACACGGTTCTATAATTGCTCGTAAACATGTAAACTTGATTTTTCGAAACTCCTTTCGGTCATCATGGTCATGTTGTTTGTTTGTTTGTTTCTATACAGGTTCAACCGAATCAGCTACTGAAGCAACGACCAAGCCCATGACGAGCCCTAAGACCACGATTTCCGAACAATCAGAAACAACGAAATCGCAAGAGAGCACCTCCTCTGGTAAGCAACAGTAATTTCAAATGACGTAATGGGGTCTATGACAAGTAATGATCTAGCCACTTATGCTTACTGATATTTCAGCAGTCGGAAAAATATATCGGTTTCTATACGAGGAATGAAAAGTACAGCAAAACTGAAAAACTTGTCGAAATGATCTTTGAAATCTGAAGTTTTTCCAATAAATCTTTGAAATAGGAATTCAGTATTCTTGATTTTAAGCCTACTCATCTCGTAGAGGTCCCATTCGTCAATCTCATTTCATTTGCAGTGGCGTATTGGTATTTGCAGGGGGACAAAGGGAAGCACTTCGCCACCCCACCTTCTCCCCCCCCTCCGATAAGTTTCTAGCCATTAAAAGGAAAAAAACTGTAACTGACTTTTCAAATAATGTTTTCAAGGTAAACATGGTAAAGGAAAATGAAATCACTCTCACAACTTAATGACTTATGGCTGGCATTTCAAAAAGTATTTAATGATTTAGTATTTCAAAAGATATTAATTTTGAAGTCCAGTTTAAGAGATAAAAGAACCTAAGAGAATTTAACGTACCAAAGAGTGGATTTATCTCATTCTTATTTTGCATTAAAATCAAATTAATGTGAAACATCAGCAAATATGCAAATCATTGGATTGAACAGAATGAGTCGGTGTTTACATTTTTATTCAAACTAAACGAGGTCAAAGTTTTTGTTCACTCGCCTATAGTTGTCAATTCATGGTACTTATTTTAATCACACAATCATGAATAAAATCACTAACAGTAAATCGAAATAATGATTCACATATTATGACGAGGAGGAACAAATAGCTATAGCACCCCTCTCCCCTCCCAAGCAAATTAGAGGTTTGAAAAGTGATTTTACTGCTCGATCACCTTTCGGTCACATGTTTTGTCCACACCCCCCCCCCCCCCCCCGGTCCAGATACACCACCGTTTCTTTGTACAGACACACTATGATCATTCACTAGCGTCATTACTCCATGTACACGTTGTGTTGAATTTTTATTTCAGAGTCCCCAGAAACATCGTCTAGGGAAGCGACGACCGAGCCTAAGACGAGTCCTACGACCACGATGTCGGAACAACCAGAGACAACGACATCAACAGAAACCAGGGCCACCAAGACTGGTAAGCAATATGGAAACATGGAAATAACATTATGCATTTTTATTGTTATTACAATGGGTAGAGCCATTCAGACTACTCATTATTAGAATTCAGTTCAAATTTTACTGATTACACTCTAAACGTGCAGGATCATTTTCAAATACTTCTGATGATATATACATTATTCTATTATATGTCATATTCAGTTGCAGCGAATGGACGAGACGAGACAAATGAATACGTGTAATGAAATCCATTATAATTATACATAACATCATGAATTTGCAAAATCAACAAAGAGTTGCTAGATACCAATGGTTTATCATGTTTATTGATACATGAAAGGATTACAATATACACAAGTTTAGGAGAAAAGTAAACAAGCGAACCAATTTCCTCTTCAGGGAAAAATAAGTGATGATCATGATAATTGGTTACTGTTGTCATAATAATATGTTAACTCTCGATTTTAGCAGGGGGAGGGGGGAAATAAAAAAAAAGAATATCATTACTTTTTTTTCATAGCATCATGAATAGTCGAGATGACAGTGAATTGCCAACATGTCTAAGTACCAATGTATAGGATAATTAGACATTGCGTTTCTCATAATGATACTTTTTCCAATACATGAGAGGGAAATGTACAAATACTAACATCAAGGTAATAACAATACTTCATAAAGTTCTCATACGTAACTTTTAGCTATACTTGATTTCAGCAAGGAGAAGCAGCAGAAATGATAGACACCTGTAGACCTACATGTAAAATAACATAACTTTTTTTTTTATAACATCTTGAATCATCCCCCATTACCCCATTAGAGAAACAGTGGACTGCTGAATACCAACATTGGTCTATATTTCTAATGATAATACATAATTTTTTACAATATCAATACAATTTTAGGATGAGAGGGCAATTTTATATCACGACAGAACTAAAACAAGGGTCATCAACTCGATTCAATCACCCATCACCCCATCTCTCTCTCTCTCTCTCTCTGGGTATTGTTCAATTAAAGAAAAAAAAAGTTTCCCAGAAATAACACTTTGTAAAAATAGGTTCACTTTGTGATGCTGAATAGTGTAGCATCTATTACTCATTTATAATCATAGTTTACTATGGTCTTTTTCTTTCAGCATTTAACTTTCCACCCATAATCGTCTTGTTATCTTCCTTGAAACTGATTGATTCACTTTTTGTTTGATCTGTTTAGCTTGTTCTTCTCCGCTGGAAGTTCGGAATGGCGGGTCGTGCTATTACTTTAGTGCATCTGAGTTGAATCATGACTCTGCTCTTTCATTTTGTTCCGACCACGACTCTCACCTGGTCTACATCGAGACTGAAGAGGAACAGGATTTCATTGAGGACCACGTAGAGGCCCTTGGCTCAGGTGTGGACTATTGGATCGGACTGACAGGCCGATCTCGAGCAGACGCCGGTTGGTTGGACGAATCACAGCTTACATATGACAAGACTGTGGAAACCACGTTCATTGATGACATGAGTGTTTTGTAATGAAGTCATCAGAAAGCTACAACTGGCATGATCGGAATTGCTCCGATAAATATAAATACATTTGCGAAAAAGAAATTCATGATTAGGCTTGACTTTTGTTCCTTATTTCAATTGTTCATGCCATAGTTGCACCAACAGTTGCATTAAATCATCAAAATCACCCCCCGGTCATTGGTTGTATGTAAACCAAAGAATCATTGAGCATTACTCGTGTTAAATATTCAAAGACAAACTTTGTGTCTGAAAATTTCGGAACTGAATTGGTTTTAAAAAAAGGCTGAAAGTGCATGTTCATAATTTTTGAAATACAGTTGCTCGAACATCTAACACAGTATCGTTGATCTTTGGCGGTTCGTCTTATCAATTGCTTTGTAAATAGCACACCACGCTATTTTTGGATTTTTTATATTTGAATATCTTAACGATGTTAACGTAATTGCCATTTCTAAACGAAACAACTAAGTGATAACGTTATCAGCAGTAACTTGTAAAGTTGTAATGTTAGATGATGTAAGATTCGTTGAAATTAAATGATGCTTCTCCAAATAATCGTTTCGAGATGTTGTTCTTAATTTTCAGGAATATTTCACGTTTTGGGAAGATGTGGTCATGTGCTTGTGTATCAGTAAAAATTAGATATTTTTTCATTTTTCCCAATAATGATCCTGTAGATTGGAAGATACTCCTTTAACCTTTTGAAATAAAAGGATTGTTTTATCATTTTATCCTAACAAGTTTAAAGCAATGATATATCTGACATACTTGTGATGCCACCATGCATATTTGATTTCTGAAATCTTTAGGAAGCAATTTTAGTATATAGTAATAAAGTTGCTGGGCGTGCAAAGTTGTGTAGTAATAAGGTTGCTGTGCGTGTGTATTCATGTATACTCTCAAGTTTGTTTATTTCGATGTTATTTTATTCTTAAACGTTCACAGAATGTGTATTCATGTATGTTTTTGATGATATATTTTGCAAGAATAAATTTATTCATAGGTACCCCACCCGACAGTCAAATGAATTCCATGTACCCCTTGCTAGAACCATCTTTACTAAGTCTATATTCACTTTTACTGGATCCAAAATTTGGAACAATCTTAATTTTGATACAAAAGATGCACCTATTGAGTAGAAGAAATAACCAGTTGTCTCACGATGTAGCAAACGTAGTAGGAAAGCGACGTTTCGTCTGCAAGCTGCTAGACTTCGTCAGGCAATGAGCAAAGACGCTGCTGCGCACGGGTTATATAGCGTCGGGAGCTATTGTCTGGCTCCACTCGGGCGTGAGCCGCGCTGTGATTGGCCGGGGCCGCTGGCCAATCAGGGTCCGCGCTGGTGCTTGGTGCCCGCTGGAGCGTGCACCGCGCGCTGTGAACGGTGGATGCAGTATGCCGTCGGATGGTAGGTAACCATTCATCAGGGATCTCAATGCCGCTGTCCCTGTTGATATTGCTCGGGTGCAAACGGATCTGAATCGCTTCCTTAATGCGCCGCGTATACCAATGCTTATCATTAGCGATGCAGCTGACCTCATCCCAGTTAGGTGGATGATCGGAGTCCCAAGCATGTTCTGCAACAGCAGAGCTATCGATGCGCCTAAGCCGAACATCACGGCGATGTTCCTTCATGCGTTCCCCCACAGGTCTACCAGTCTCACCGATATAGACTTTGTCGCAAGTCGAGCATGGGATCTTATAAACAACCCCATCGCGTCTGTCGGGGATCGGGCGGTCTTTCGGACGGACCAGCTGGCTGCGGATGCTGTCGGACTTAAATATAACTCGGATGCCATGCTTCTCCAAGCGCCGGCGGAGAAGATGCGCGATACCATCAACAAACGGGATTACTATAGCGGATTTGAATTGCGCAAGCTGTTCGGACGGAGCGGCCAATCACAGCGCGGCTCACGCCCGAGTGGAGCCAGACAATAGCTCCCGACGCTATATAACCCGTGCGCAGCAGCGTCTTTGCTCATTGCCTGACGAAGTCTAGCAGCTTGCAGACGAAACGTCGCTTTCCTACTACGTTTGCTACATCGTGAGACAACTGGTTATTTCTTCTACTCAATCCTTCACCACGATGAACCTCTTCCACAAGATGCACCTAGTTTACATTCTTTCAAAAACAGACCAAAGGCTTTTCTTTTGGTTTCTTACCAGGAATCTAGTTGATTCTTGGTGGGAAATTCTCTTTTTTTCTCTCTCTCTTCTGTCATAAATCATCATCATGCATAACTTCAGGTAAATTTCTTTCATTTTCATTTTTATTTCACTTTACTTTCACTCATTATACGCAAATCGTATTCTGGGGCACACAAAGACTGCGCGTGGTTTCTGTTTATTTTTGTAAGCCAGCGGTCTCTGTTTTCGTCCTGTATGTGTGGTATTTTGTTTCTGTCCTCTGTGTGTGTGTGTGTGTGTGTGTGGATGAAGGTGCGTGCCTCTGTGTGTGTACGTGTTTCTCGATTTGTTTTGCTTGTTCCTTTTGTTCGTCTTTGTATTTATCCCTTTTCTAATACTTTAAAAAAATAATTAAATTTTATTTTTTATTCAATCACTTGTAACCATTTAAAAAATAAACATTTATAAGTACAATTCATATTTTCACACATGTATTTTCTTTTGAGGGGTTTGCACAATACAAGCCTGGCTTTTTAGCCTTCCCCTCCATTTTCAACGTTATATTTATATGCTTAATTTGTAAAATTTCACTTTGACAATTTCTTATGTTATGATTATGTAATTATTTTGTATATACAATTATGTATGAGTTGAAAATGGAAGAAATGAATGAAATGAAAAAATGAAATGAAATGAGTGAGGAGAAGACAGATAATTATTTATTTCAATGTGTACAGATCACTTGTATACTTATCCACAAAAAAAATGATTATGTGAATATAATTTGTTCATATTTTCTACAATAATACCTGTAATTCAATTGTTTCTCTTTCTATCGGAAATGAAATAAATGCGAATTGAATTAAATCTAACTGAATACAACATGTAAGAAAGTATAGGAATACAAACTGAAAATGAGAGGAACGTAATGAAAGAGAGGTACACAGAGTGACTGAATGTGAAAAAGGAGAAATATATCGAGAAAGAGACGGTGAAAGGGATGAAGAAAGTTGGGGAAATAATGCCAAGGTTCAAACATGATGAAGGGAAGGGTGGAAATAAAAAATATAAACAAGAGGAAGACAGAAAAGTTAGTTAATTCCCATTTTTAAAAAAGGAATATATGCACAGTAATCATGACGAATAAGTGGATGGTAGTGAGAGAAACGGGAGAGAAAGAGAGAGAGAGAGAAAAAAGCAACAACAACACACGATCAATTATAGATCCAGAGTGTTGTTTGAAACGCATGTACCGTGGAGCTTGATACAATCTTTCCTTTACTTTGTTCATATTAGGGCCTGTATTCAGTTCAATATATCGGAAATTGAAGTAGTTTTCTCAGTTTTCGGCTTTAGGAAAATGCTTAAGCCGTATGACGCCACAATAGTTATCGGTAGAATTCTTAGATGTGATCTGAATAAGAGTTAAGACATCTTACTTAGCCAAGTAAAATGCCAAGTAAAATACTGACTTATTCAGCCGAAGAATAGAATACACGGCCCCAGATACCTTCATCTCATTTATCTATCACGCATTTTCCTATTCCATTTCTCTATCCTATTTCTCTAGACTATTATATTTCTCTGTCATTATTTCTCTATACCTTCATCTCATATTTATCTATCACGCATTTTCCTATTCCATTTCTCTATCCTATTTCTCTATCCTATTTCTCTAGACTATTATATTTCTCTGTCATTATTTCTCTATACCTTCATCTCATATTTATCTATCACGCATTTTCCTATTCCATTTCTCTATCCTATTTCTCTATCCTATTTCTCTGTCATATTTCTCTATCTATTTCCCTATCATATTTCCCTATCATATTTATCTTATTTCTTTATCGTACTTCTCTATCAAGTCGCCTTTCATCACAGCGCCCTCTTTCGAGGTAGGGCAAAGAAAAAAAGCCAGCTTTAAAAATGATCGATTCATACTTTATCTACATGTACATGTGGTATTTTCAATGAAATCTTATCCATAATTAAGTCGAAGGATGTTTCTGTTGCTTTTGAATGGATTCCATCACACTGCGATATTAAAGGCAACGAGATCGTAGATCTCGGGCAGCCAAAAAAGGAGCCATGAAAAAGTGTATAGGCATAGTTATACCAAATACGAGAAGTGAACTTGCAACCTGTCTCGTTTGATCCATTATAACAACTTATGGCAAACAGAATGGGACGATGCAGAACGCGGTAGCTTTTTATATGCCTCACATAGCAACGTCACAAAGCCCATATATAGATAGGGCTTGCCTTGCAAAGAAGAATGCTTGACACAACAGCTAAGAGCAGGGAAATGTAAGTTAAATTATTACCTTTTCAAATTAACAAGCATGATACTGATCTCTGTAAAGTGTGTCGAGAATTTAAGACGACTGAAAACTTTATTTCATATTGTTAAAAAAATACTACAAAAAGAAAGGATTTAATTGAAAAATCCTAATCTGAAACAATTACTAACGTCTAACCCAATTTTCACTCGGGAATTATTGGGTTATATAATATGATACTAATCGTTTTAGCTAGCTTTTTAAGCTATCATTAACCTTTTACACAGTTGATCTTGAGGAAATAATAAGAGAAATATTTGCGGCTTTTCCGTGAACAATTGCAATGAACTCCCCTTTCCCCCCCCCCCCCCCCCGATGGATTGCTTGCGTATCTTGATATTATAGCGAATAATTACGAATAATCACTACCGACAGCTCTCTAACTTGATGGATACTCACATTTTACCTTATTAGTGATGACCACTTTTAACATCTTCACCAGCCTACGTCAAACCTACGAAAGTAACTGACGCGAATAATCTAAAGAGATTGAAGAGCGCCATCTTACCAGGAAACGACCAAACAACAGCCTGCAGGCTCCCTAACAATGTTTCTAAAGGAAACCGAACTCTTCCCTACTCAAGAAAAAACATTTTTATTCGTGCCAAAGATCAATTCATTCTCTTCCAAGTAATTCCTAATTTGTCATGATTTTTCCACCATGGCCGTATGCAGCGGGGGGGGGGGGGGGGGGGGCGAAATTTTGAAAACTTAAATTTTTTACTGAAATTTTTCACAAATTCACCACAAGTGTGTACCAAATCCTTCAATTTCCTCTTTTAAAAATGCTAAAGCACCCTCATGACCAGCCTACGTCAAACCTACGAAAGTAACTAACGCGAATAATATAAAGTATGTACCAAATCCTTCAATTTTCTCTTTTAAAAATGCAAAAGCACCCTCATGACCAGCTCGGTCTCTCCCTCGCTTTCGAGTTTCTTTGAAAATTTTTTACGTATCTTGCCCCCCCCCCCAAGGAAAAAAATTTCTGCGTATGGCCCTGTTTTCCACACATTAAAAAAGGAATAAATACAAGCTTTATTTTACTGAGTAATATAAAGAGTAGTTTATGCACAATTGTATAAAATAATGTAAGTTACATTTAACAATAAAACAAATTAAACAAAAGATGAAGATGAAAAACAAAGGTTTTCAAAATGTTTTCAAAAAGTTTTTCAAAATGTTCTTTTATTTAGCAGTTGGCAGTTTTGTAATAAGATTAGAGTCCATAATAACCTCAAAGTCCTCGCCCATAACCATCACGATAACCCACACCAGTGTCTGTCCACGCAAATGATGAAGGCAAAGAGGGGTTCACTAAATGGCCTTTCACTGTGTTGATCAATGCCCTCGTGTGCAGTTTAAAATAATATTGTTATACTTCGATTGAGTAGTAGTAGTAGTAGTAGTAGTAGTAGTAGTAGTAGTAGTAGTAGTAGTAGTAGTAGTAGAATGGTTTATTAAAAAGAACTGAAATGGCAGCCCGAAGGCTGAATTACAATCAGTTTACAAATGCAGTCATGACAATCCTGATATATAATACATATGAAAAATAAAGTTACAGAAATATACATTAAAATTACAATAAGCTGGTAAAATGTCTTAAAAACTTCATATAGAACAGAATTTTATATAATAGATTGGGTTATGAATTAACAGCAAATTTATAAGGCCCGGGAAACATTCATTTATTTATGAAAACTAAATGTATATAAGTGAGACAAAGGAATATTCGATTACTGGTTTTTTTTTAACATTATAGTTGAGTGAGAATCACAGAATGATGACTCAAATATTGGAGATGAAGGAAAATTCAGTTCTGTAAAAAAAAAAAAAAGTTACTGTAAAAGAGTTCTATTTAAAAAAAACCTTTCTACAAAACGGTTCGATAAATAAGAATAGTAATATAAAAAGATTATGTGTAATTAAGAATGGGCACATTAAAAAAAAGCACAATCATAACAAAGAGATCAGACACCATTTGCATTTAGGAGCCTGGCAAGAAATTCTAGCTTCATCATCACAAATTTGCTATCTCATGAAAGAAGAATAACTTTTTGATGTATTACAATTAGCGTAGTTATGCTTATTCTATAAAATATGGGGAAAGTAGGATTTCCTTTTCAATGAAACCCACTTTACAAGAGCTGTATCATTTTCTCTCTCCAGACGTAAATATTTGATTGATACACGTC
>CM057154.1:255071-283530 GCA_029962745.1 Echinometra lucunter
CCCTCTCCTTTCCTTCCCCCTTTCTCTTCCCCTTCCTGTAAGGTATACGTCATCGTGGTCATTGCAATGTATGTACATGATGTATGACCTTAGAATATTGGACCTAAGTATTGTTAAAGGCTAGTCCTGAAATGGATTTTTCGATAGTTCTTGGATTATGTTGTTTGTTTGATTCTCTGCAGTGTCAACCGAATTACGACTACTCAAGCGACGACCAAGGCAAAAACGAGCCCTACGACTACGACTAAAATGACTTCATCGAAGTCGATCATAATCTCACTATAAGCCTATTATGAACAATTGAAGAATAATAGGAATCAATATTTCAAACGTGTCTGAATTCGGGACTCGGAGGAGAAGTATGCCAAAAATTATGCTGAAAAAAGATTATGATTTTTGAAAAATATATATTTTGTTCCCCTTCTATCTTATATTTTTCTGCCATAGATTTCCCTCACTTTTCCCTTCCCTTCCCTTCCACCTTCTTTCCCCTTCCCGTAATAAAAAATATGTAAGTATTGCAAACATCATTGTTGTGTGTAAGCATGATGTTTCGGTTACCATGGTTACGATGGTTACGTAATCGGACGCACGGTATCATAGGTTTTCCCGTCCAATTTTGTCAAAATAGCGAGCAAATTTGTTATAATTATGTCATTCAAGTTCGAGTAATTTTTGGAAACTTGCAATTCTCACGGTTCACTTTTAATCTCCAGAATATTCAAAGTGTATTCAGTTTTGAACAACAACGTATTCAAATAAGTCAAAATTTCACTCAATTTGGTAATGCACATCCGTCATTCAAATTCGTGCCAGTTTGCTTTACCTCAGATTTCGGCCCGATTTGGGTTTTCTATTTCTTTTTCGGGCATGCTTCTTAGCACATCTAGCATTCAAATAAGAACGATCAAAAACAACATAAGCATTATGAAGGCAAGGGGCGCGGGGGAGGGGGAGGGGGAGGGGGATGGGGGAGGGGATTGGCAATGAACTTTCCTTTTTCTCACTATGGGAGTATATTCCTTTGGTGAATACATGGTGGTAATTATTCCATCTGTCCATAACCATCACCTTGACCTAACCAGGGTTTATTTAGGTAGTTTCTTTGTGAATTTTATTGTTTCATATTTCTTTTTACATTGATGATTACACCATCACCTTTTTTCAGAAGGGGCTTACAACCGTCGCTTTTCAATAGGTCCCTCGTTTTTACATGTCATATATATATAGTTTCCTCTTTCAATCATTGAAAGCGAAAACAAACATTTTGAAAATTATGATAATTTTCAAAATGTTATATTTGTTCAATTGTCAATAATGTAACAAACTATACTGATTATTCTAATGGTATTTTTTCCAGCTGTATATCTTCTGCTTTATTATAATTGTTTGTATTTTGTATACATCGGATATGTGGAAATAAATAAATCAAGCAATAAACTCAATAAACTCAAACTCAAACTTAATACAGCAGCCTTTTTATTGAACATTTTTGCTGCTATTTTGACGAAATTGGACGAGAAAACCTATATAAATGCCCTTACATCTATTTTTCGAAAAGTTTGTTTGATAATGTTGTTTGTTTGATTCTTTACAGAGTCGACTGAATCAGTGACTATGGAAGCAACCACTGGGCCCAAGACGAGCCCCACGGCCACAAAGTCGGAAAAATCAGAAAAGACATCCCAATACGCCACCACGTCTGGTAAAAAACAGAAACTTCAAAAAATGAATATTTGAAAAAACTATGTCTGACTTTTTGTTTGTTTGTTTGTTTGTTCTTCTTTCGTTCCCTTATGTTGTGTTTTTGTTTGTTCGATTTGTTTGTGAGGGAGAAGTGCCGCAAATAATTGATGAATGTAGAAATAGGTTAATGATCTTTGAAAAAAAATCAGGATTATTTCCCTTTTACCTTATCTTTCACCGCCTCCCTTTCCCTTCCCCTTCCTTCATCCTTTCCCTTCCCATCCCTTCCCCCCCCCTTCCTCTCCTCTCCACCTCCCCTCTACCTCTCCTCCCCTTTCCATTTCTGTCGTTTTATTCCTCATTTGCCCAGCACATATTACTGTAATCGGAACACTTCTATAATTGCTCTTAAACATGTAAACTTGATTTTTCGAAACTCCTTTCGGTCATCATGGTCATGTTGTTTGTTTGTTTCTATACAGGTTCAACCGAATCAGCTACTGAAGCAACGACCAAGCCCATGACGAGCCCTACGACCACGATTTCCGAACAATCAGAAACAACGACATCGCAAGAGAGCACCACCTCCGGTAAGCAACAGTAATTTCAAATGACGTAATGAGGTCTATGACAAGTAATGATCTAGCCACTTATGCTTACTGATATTTCAGCAGTCGGAAAAATATATCGGTTTCTATACGAGCAATGAAAAGTACAGCAAAACTGAAAAACTTGTAGAAATGATCTTTGAAATCTGAAGTTGTTCCAATAAATCTTTGAAATAGGAATTCAATATTCTTGATTTTAAAGGCCTACTCATCTCGTAGAGGTCCCATTCGTCCATCTCATTTCATTTGCAGTGGCGTATTTGCAGGGGGACAAAAGAAGGCACTTCGCCACCCCACCTTCTCCCCCCCACCTTCTCCCCCCCCTCTCCGATAAGTTTTTAGCCATGAAAAAAAAAAACCAACTGTAATTCACCTTTCAAAAAACTGTAATTGACTATTCAATTAATGTTTTAAAGGTAAAGGAAAATGAAATCTCTGTCACAACTTCATGACTTATGGCTGGCATCTCAAAAAGTATTTCAAAAGATATTAATTTTGAAGTCCAGTTTAAGAGATAAAAGAACCTAAAAGAATTTAACGTACCAAAGAGTGGATTTATCTCATTCTTATTTTGCATTGAAATCAAATTAATGTGAAACATCAGCAAAGATGCAAATCGTTGGATTTAAAAGGGATGAGTCGGTGTTTAAACTTTTTATTCAAAATAAAGGAGGCCAAAGTTTTTGTTCACATGCCTTGCTCACTCGCCCGTAGTCAATACATGGTACTTATTTTAATCACACTATCATGAATAAAATTACTAATAGTAAATCAAAATGATAATTCACATATTATGACGAGGAGGAACAAATAGCTGTCGCACTCCTCTCCCCTCCCAAGCAAATTAGAGGTTTGAAAAGTGATTTTACTGCTCGATCACCTTTCGGTCAGATGTTTTTGTCACCCCTCCCCCTCTCCCTCCCGTCCAGATACGCAACCGTTTCTTCGTACAGACACACTATGATCATTCACTAGCGTCATTACACGATGTGTTGAATTTTTATTGCAGAGTCCCCAGAAATATCGTCTAGGGAAGTGACGACCGAGCTTGTGACGAGTCCTACGACCACGATGTCGGGACAACCAGAGACAACGACATCAACAGAAACACCCATTTACCAAGTCTGGTAAGCAATATAGAAACATGGAAATAACATGATGCATTCGATTGTTAATACAGTGGGCAGAGCCACATAGACTACGCAATATTACAATTAATTTCATTCAAATTCCAATGATTCCCCTTTAAAACTTTAATATTCCGGAGTACTAGCAAGTCAGTTGATAGTACTGATTTTATACAATACAAATATAATTACTAAAAACAGGAGGGAAGTTGCATTTCTCTGCCCTTTTTACCGCCATTTCTTCTTGAAACCATCCATCAAGATCCTGCCTGCTGGAATAACAAATGTGCGTCTAACCCGATCTTCTGCAAACATTCATCCCTATGCCGTCAATATTCCGAAGTCCAACACTCAGCTCCATTTTACTTCCTACATCCCAAGAACAGCCAGGCTGTGGAACTCTCTCCCACCAACTGTATTTCCTCATCTTCCTAATATGGATTGTTTCAAGTCCGGAGTTAATGCATATTTGTTGTCTTAGTTACATGTATCATCAGTAAATCAATAAAAAAATTGTGATATGTATGTTAATTATACTTACGGGCCGCTTTTCATCTATTAGATGGTATCACCAGGCCTAGAATTTGCTTCTTTTTTTAAGTAAATCAAAATCATAATTTACATAATTATGACGAAAAGGAAGAAATAGTTTTGCACCCCGGTCACGCCCCCTCCCCCTCCCACGCGAATTAGCGGTGAGAAAAGTGATTTTACTACATGATCGCCAACGGTTCCAATGTTTTGGTGCCCCCCCCCCCGGTCGAGATACGCCACCGTTTCTTCGTACAGACACACTGTAGCGTCATTACACGATGTGTTGAATTTTTATTTCAGAGGCCCCAGAAACATCGTCTAGGGAAGCGACGACCGAGCCTAAGACGAGTCCTACGACCACGATGTCGGAACAACCAGAGACAACGACATCAACAGAAACACCCATTACCAAGTCTGGTAAGCAATATAGAAACATGGAAATAACATGATGCATTCGATTGTTAATACAGTTGGAAGAGCCACATAGACTACGCAATATTACAATTAATTTCATTCAAATTCCACTGATTCCGCTTTAAGCATGCGGGATCGTTTTTCAATACTGTTATCGTAATATATACATCATCTTTTAATTATATTCAGTTTGAGTAAGAGGAGATTTTAATTTAATGTGATAACGGACTCGAGCGAGCTTCCTAGCTCTCCTTCCGTAAACAAATGAATACATAAACAACACAAAGAAAGAGTTGTCATTTGGATGAATTGGATTGCGAACATTCAGTATTTGCTTGCCTGTAACGGAATTGAATTCTTAAACGCCTACATGTTACCTTTGTAGACGAAAAGTTTTTGTTCACGCGCCTTGCTCACTAACAAGTCAATTGATGGTACTGATTGTATACAATGCATATAGAATTACTGAAAGTAAATCAAAATAACAATATACATATTATGACTAGGGATGATGACGAAAAGGAACAAATAGTTTTCGCCCCCCCCCCTCCCACGCGAAAATGTCGGAAAAGTGATTTTTGCCGCTCGATCACCAATGGCTCAGATGTTTTTGTGCCTCCCCCCCCCCCCCCCCCCCTCCCCCGTCCAGATACGCCACCGTTTCTTTGTAAAGACACACTATGGTCATTCACCAGCGTCATTACACGATGTGTTTAATTTTTATTTCAGAGTCCCGAGAAACATCGTCTAGGGAAGCGACGACCAAGCCTAAGACGAATCCTACGACCACGATGTCGGAACAACCAGAGACAACGACATCGCTAGAAACCACCACTATGTTTGGTAAGCAAAATAGAAACATGAAGTCACATGGTGCGTTTGATCGTTATTATGATGAGTAGAGCCACTTTAACTAAGCAAAATCACAATTCAATTCAATTCAATTCAAATTTGACCGATTCCACTGATTCCACTTCAGGAATGCGGGATCATTTTTTAAAATACTTCTTATAATATATACATGATTTTGTAATTTTATTCAGTTTCAACAAGAGGAGAGAAAGAGGGAGACTAATGAATACATGTAACAGTGTGTAATGATATTCTTTAAAATTAAACATAACATCACTAAAACTAACAAGGAGTTGCTAGATACCGATGGTTTTTTGATACATGAAAGGATTACAATACACACAAGTTTGGGAGAAAATTAAACAAACAACCAATAATAACTTTCCTCTTCAGGGAAAAATAAATGAAGATCATGATAATAGGTAACTGTTGTCATAATAATATGTACACTCTCGATTTTAGCAGGGGGATGGGAAAATAAATGAATAATATCACTACTTTTTTTCAACAGTTCATAGCATCATGAATCAGCCGAGATAACAGTGAATTGCTAAGTACCAATGTATGGGATAATTAGACATTGCGTTTCTCACAATGATACTTTTTCCAATACTAACATTCCTCATCAAGGTAATAATCATACTTTTGTAATGTTCTGATACGTAACTTTTTAGCTATACTTGATTTCAGCAAGAAGAAGCAGCAGAAATGATAGACATCTATAGACCTATAATAACATGATTTTTTTAACATCTTGAATCATCCCCCAATAGAGAAACAGTGGATTGCTGAATACCAACAGTTGTCTATATTTCTCATAACAATACATATTTACAATATTAATTCAATTTTAGGATGAGAGAGCAATTTTATATCATGATAGAACAAAAACAAGGGTGATATTCAACGCGATTTCATCACTCATCACCCCCCCCCCATCTCTCTCTCTCTCTCTCTCTCTCTCTCTCTCTCTCTCTGTGGGTATTGTTCAAATGAAAAAAAAAAAGTTTCCCAGAAATAACACTTTGTGAAATAGGTTCAGTATGTGAATAATGTAGCATCTGTTACTCATTTATAATCATGGTTACTATGACCTATTTTTCAATTTTTCCTATTTTCTTTCAACATTTCACTTTCTACCCGTAACCATTTTGTTATCTTCCTTGAAACTGATTGATTCAATTTTTGTTTGATCTGTTTAGCTTGTTCTTCTAGGCCTCAGGTTCAGAATAGCGGGTCGTGCTATTACTTTAGTACTTCCGAGATGAATTGTTTCTTCGCTCTTTTATTTTGTTTCGCACACGACTCCCACTTGGTTTACATCGAGACTAAAGAGGAGCAGGACTTCATCGTGAACCACATACAGACCCTGGGCTCAGGTGTGGACCACTGGATCGGACTAAGAGGCCACTCTCTTGCAGACGCCAGGTGGTTGGATGGATCAAGTCTTACATATGACAATACTAGAGATAATTCATTCAGTGAAAGAGGGGAGTGTTTCCGAATTAAATCAAATGACAACTACAGATGGCTGGATCAGAGTTGCTCCGTGAAATTAAGATACATTTGCGAGAAAGAAATTGATGAGATTTGATTTTTATTCCTTATTTGAATTGCTCATACTACTTTTCACACCAACATAGTTGCATTAGATAATCGAAGCGGGGGGGGGGAGGCATGGGGTACAACCCCCCCCCCCCAAAAAAAACAAAACAAAACAAACAAACAAACAAACAAAAAAAAAAAACAGGTTCTCGTTTTCTTGTCATTGGTTGTATATAGTCTAGCGAATCAATGATCAGGTTGAATTTGCATGCTCATAATTTCGAAAATAAGTGCAAGTAGCTTTTACATCTATATGCTTAAGCAATTTGAACATCATGTTTACAACTGGTCTTTGACGGCATAATTCGTTCAATAATAATGGGGACTGTTTTCAAATTATTGGGAAAAGAGACTACACCTGGCGGGATGTTCATTGCTCAAAAAAAAACATGGATTCATTTGCGAGAAAGAAATTGATGATGAATAATGCTGAAATTTTTCCTTATTTTAATTGTTCATAGACCTGTTTGCACCAACAGTTGCATTAGATAACCTAGGTGGGGGCACGGGGTAGCTCCCCCCCCCCTCCAAGTTTTCGTTTTCTTGTCATTGGTTGTATATAGTCTAGCGAATCAAAGATCATAATCGTGTTTGTCTCTGAAAATTTCGTAACTGAATAAACTGATTTTAAAAAGGTTGAATTAGCATGTCCATAATATCTGAAATACAGTGCAAGTTGCTTTTACATCGATATTCTTAAGAAATTTGAACATTATAACATGTACAATTTCAGTGGTATTTGGCGGTTCGCTCTTATAAGTTTCTTTGTAAAAAGCACACCTCGCTATGTTTGGATTTTTATCTGAAATATCTTAACCATGTTAACGTAAGTGACATTTCTAAACAGAAGAACTAAGTGTCTGAAAGAAGGACATCTTAGTTATTGATAACTTATCAGCAGTAACTTGTAAAGTTGTAAAACTGAATGATGTAAGATTCATTTAAATCTAATAACACTTCTCCAAATAATCGTTTCGACGTGATGTTGTTCTTAATTTTCAGTAATATTTTCAAGCTTTGGAAAGATGTGGCCATGTGCATCTGTATCAGTAAGATTTAGATACTTTTTTCATTTTTGCCAGTCATGATCCTGTAAATCGGAAGACACTTCTTTAAATTTTCAAAATAAAAGGATTGTTTTTATATTGTTTTATCCTAACAAGTTTAAAGCAATCATATAACTGACATAAACACAAAGTTTTTACATATATGACTACCCCAATACATTTGATCTGTGATGCCACCATGCATATTTGATTTTCTGAAATCTTTAGGAAGCAATTTTGGTGGTAAACAGTAAAGTTATATATTGTTGTGCGTGTGTATTCATGTATGCTCTCACGTTTGTTTATTTCGTTGTCATTTTATTCGTAAACGTGCAACAGAGTGAGGAGAAGAGAGATAATAATTTCTGTTAATGTTTACAGACTACCTGTATATTTAACAACAAAAAATGATTATGTACATATATTTTTTTCATATTTTCTACATAATAGTCCTGTAATGCCATTGCTTCTCTTTCTGTTGGAATTAAATACGAATTGGACTGAATTGAATTGAATACAACATGTAAGAAAGTATAGGCATACAAACTAAAAATGAGAGGAGCGTAATGAAAGAGAGCTACACAGAGTGACCGAATGTGAAAAAGGAGAAATATATCAAGAAAAGTGTAAGGGAGAAAGCAAGTGCATTAAATAATGCCAAGAAAAAATAATTTTAAAAAAGAGGAAGAAAGAAAAATTAGTGAATTTTCATTTTAAAAGGAATATATGAACAATAATCATGAGGAATAAGTGGATGGTAGTGAGAGGGAGGGGGAGAGAAGGAGAGAGAAAGAGAGAGAAAATAAGACCAATTATTATAATAGATCCAGAGTGTTGTTTTAAACGCTTATACCGCAGAGGTCGATACAATCTTTTCTTTACTTTGTTCATTGACAACATACCAGGGCCTGTTTTTCAGTTCCATATTTCAATCCGAATTTTAAGTATTTCACTCACTTATCGGCTTTAGTAAAATGCTAAAGCCTTATGACGTCACAATTATGTTTATTGCTAGAATTCCTAAATATGATAAGTTTTACCGTATTACTTAGCCAAGTAAAATGCCAAGTAAAATGCCAAGTAAAATATGTTCCGCCATGCACGGAATCGATTACACGGCCCCAGATAAAGTACCTTCATCTCATATTCATCTATCACATGTGTCCCTATTATATTTCTCTCTAATATTTCTCTATCATTCCCTATACTCTTAAAAAAATTCCATGTCAGACTTGATTCAAAACAGAGTCCGTTGGAGCCAGACTCCGTTCCGGGTCAAAAAAGACCCGGAAGAAAGTAAAAATAACCCAGAGTAAGGTCAAATGTGACCCAGAAATTAGTTTTCATGACCTATTCCGGGTCATTGTTTGACCTGCAACGGAGTGTGGCCCCAGCGGACTCTTTTCCGGGTCAATCTGACCCGGGATTTTTAAGAGTGTATAAGTTGTTTTTCTATCATATTTTTCCATCTTGATTTTCTTTCACGTATTTCTCTTTCATATTTCTCCATCATATTCTTTATCACGTATTTATCGTATTTCTCTTTAATATTTCTCTATCGAATATTTCTCATATTTCTCTGTCGTTCCCTAAAACGTATTCCTCTATCGTATTTCTCTATCATATTCTTTATCACGTATTTCTCGATCATATTTCTCTGTCATATTTCCATTACACGTATTTCTCTATATTTCTCAATTGTATTCTTTATCACGTATTTATCATATTTCTTCGTCTTATTTCTCTATCCTCCTGATAATATTTCTTCATCTTATTTCTCTATCATCCTGATCATATTTCTCTATCAAGTCGCCTTTCATCACAGCGCCACCTTTTGAGGTAGGGCAAAGAAAAAAGCAAACCACGTACAACAGTGGGCTTTTTGGCGTGCACCTGAATAGTCCACTGCCTGGACTGTTCTCTATGAACCGTGAGCGCACACATCGGCAACACCATGTATGTACACAAATAAAGTGCACGTACGGACACACAGCCTGAGAAAAGTGGGGAAGGTGAATTCGTGGAGATACCACATCAGCGCGCGCACGCATGCTCGGGAATTAGACGTGACGTGACAGTTTAAAACGACCAGCAGCTGGTCTAGCACCTGAAGGACTCTGTGCGCCTGCAATCAAGCTTACCGTGGAAGTTATAAACTGATTCCGACCAAACCCGGATTCTCGTCCGAGTCACGTCTTTCGGATGGTGACCAGGATTGTGACGTAAAAAGGCCAGTCCCAGACGTAAATAATCATATTTGATCGATACACGTCTGTTAAAAAAAAAAAAAAAAAAAAAATCAGCATCAGCAAGCGGCCACCATTTTCTTCATTTTCAAAAAAATAAAAATCATTTTGATTTATTGTTTGAGTATGACATGGCTATATCAATTCTGCAAGCATTTTGGGAAGAATTATGTTGATTCCTGACTTGAAATTTCGTATAAATCTTTTTTTTTTTTTATTTTATGTACAAAATGAATTGAGAGTTGTCCACGATGACATGACAGATGCTGGGAAAGTTGCCAACTCAAGGATCCCATAATAGGGATTCACTGAAACTTTCAAAATTCATAACTCTTGAGCAGATTGTCCGATTTTGCTCAAACTGTCACTGTTTACTCTTCTTGGTGATCTTTATTCACTGAGAGCACACTGATGCCTGGGTTGCATTCTCCTTTAAATGTATCTTTCTCTATGTCCTCCTCTTTTAATTGTCAATATATGTCTCCCTAAACAGTGTGTTTCTTTAAAAGGAAACTTTTCCCATCCGTTACTCATGATTAATATCCTGAAATTTGTTATGATCAATGTCGAGGTCAATTCGTTCTCTTCTATATGATACCAAACGTGTTACTAGTATTGCATGAATGAATATAAACGTTATTTGTTTATTGAGTAATGTTGAAAGCAGTTTATGCGCTATATTATTGAATAATGTAATTACATTCGATTGCAATAAAACAGATTAAACAAAAGATAAAGATGAAGAACGAAGATTGGTGGTTTTTCAAGATGTTTTTTTTTATCAATTCTTATATCAGTTTTGTAATAAGATTCACGTCCATAATCATGTAAAAGTCCCTGCTTAACATATTGTGCGTGTTTTTTTTCCTCTCTCTATATAAGTCTTTCTTTTTAAATTTCATTAAATTTCCTGTCTTCCTTAATTCTTTGTAGCCTTCTGTCTTCCACTCTTCTCTAGATCTGAACTCTTTATCCTTTTCTCGTTATTTTCATTACTTTAACTTCTTTTAATTTTCTCTTTCCTGATATACAATTCTCCTTTTGATATTCTCTCACTCTATGTATCTCTTTCTCGTACATTTCTGTCTTGATAATTCATATTTTTTGCATGATGAAGCATATAAACACCATGAAATAAACAAATTGGGGATAATACATGAACAGCAATATATTGCTTTATTACTACCAATATTGCTTTTCAAAGATTTCAGAAAAAAATCAATTATGCGTAGTGACATCACAGAACTATGTGTGGAGGTATTTACTAATGCCCGCAATTTTGAATATTCATGTCCGTAGTGTACTTTATCATTGTTTTAAAATTGTTAGCATGAAAAACGCAGTTCTTTCTTTCTGTGAATTTAAACTGTTAAAGAGGAGTTCAAATTTACAGGACTATTACTAGCAAAAATGAAACATGTTTCATTATTGATCACTGATACGCACATACCAACAGTTTGTTAACATGTGAAAATCTCGTTAAAATTAAGAATCCTTCTCTCATCACATGACCATTATACACTATTTTCTCTTCTGCACTGCGTTAATCAGTTCTCTTTCTTTGTTTGCTCTGTTGAGGGGCCCGTTGCATAAAACTTACTATAATAGTAACTTTGCTATTAATAACTCTTCATGGAATACTGGATTTTGATTGGCTTTTGAGCATGGCATATTGCTCAGCAGCCAATCAAAATCCAGCATTCCATGAAGTTATTATAATAGCAAAGCTACTATTATTGAAGTTTTATGCAACGGGCTCCACGACTTCTTTGTTGCTAATTTTCATCACCCAGCTGATCCTTACCATTCTGCGTAATTTCAAAAGCTTTAACTTTCGTTCTGTTTCTTTGCATAGAGTCCATGTTTCAACTCCATACAATAGGGTACTGGGAGGGTACTCCAGATGTAGCATTTCCAGATTCTGCATCTCAGCTCAAAGTTTATCCTCCTACAACATGATATCTTTTCCATTTTCATGCAGACTGATCTGGCAATTTCAATCCTCTGTTTTATTGCAATGTAACATTTTTATCCTCTGCGACTGTCTGCCCAAGATAGACAAACTTACAGCTACCCTACTGTTAACATGGTTATTGTACATTACATGAGCGCATTCCCTCGAAACACAGGAGGATTGTCCATTGTAGCCTACCATGCCTATAATGACTCAACACAGTTTTTCGGAATAGTTACCAGGGAATCTGCAGATAATCTGTCTTTCTGCAGGGCCTGGAATCTGTCCTATAACGGTTGGTAAAGAGAGAAGCTTTGGGATGGTCTGTATCATGCTGCCGTTTGGATGTCGGATCACCTTACACCGTTGAAGAATCGGCGAGGTGTAATTCAGTCCGTACCTGTCTTTATAAGATGTCCCTGTATTCTTGGACGAACCCGACAAAATGGATCACGCTATGAGGAAAAACAAATAGAAATATTGTGATTTTCTGGTTACTTTGCGATTTCCCGAAGGGTATATAATCCAGAAGCTTCGATGATTCAGTAGTTAGTTAAACCAAAGCCTTCGTTATTTGATGCTGCATAATCCGGAAAGATCGTTATTCTCAAATGAAAATTATTTTTTAAAGGTTCATAACTCCGAAAATGAAAATACAGTTTATCATTACACAAATGAAGTAGGGTTCGAAATTCCTAAAACAATTAGAATAGTACATCATTTTCGGAAACATGCATACTGACGAAAGCGAACCATCGGGATAAAAACCCCGAGTACCTCCGACTTCCTTCGTCGATCACTTTGAATTCCTTAGATTTAAAGAAAAATCATTTTGTAATGATTGTGCTTAGGTAGGAATCCAAAATTTGATTAAAAATCTTAATCTTTTGGTTTAAAATCTTAACTCTATGACTGAGTTTTAATCTAATTGTGGATTCGCCCCTAATCACAATGTTCTAAGCTAAAGCATTTAGAGTGGATCGATCCTTCTCCTCTTCGCGTCGGCTTTTTCTTCACCCCTCTCTTCCTCCTCCACCCCTCCTCGCCCTTCTGCCACATTCCATAACCCTATTAGATTCTTTTTAATGACTCCTCGACTAAGCTTATCGAGATTTAAATCTTTTAAAGTTTAAATCTACGCGAAAAGGTTGAAGTATGCACCCTACAAGAAAAATATTATGTGCACCTTTTGCTTCATTTCATTTCATTTCATTTCATTATTTTATTGCGGTATAGTACTCACTTCAGCCTTGCGGCTATTCTTCAGTAAGTCCGTTTTGAGTTAAGCCACTCAAAGCCTTTTTGCACCATCGAGGGTTACTGCCTTTGTTAGATATTTATGTTATAAAGTACTGAAATAAACATGATAAAGCAGGGTAATCAACTTAGGGGGCTTAAAATAAAAATAAATGAACATGAAGAAAAGGGGGACCAACATCACTGTTCAGATATAGCGACATAATTATAATATACTGCCCGCCAGATGTTGATGTAGAGGATCAGAAATATATTAAGTTGAATAAATGAATAATGCATATTAAATATATGAATAAACAAGGAAAGAAATTTAGTGACTAAATAAAGAATTTCAGAAAAAAAAAGAAATAAACGGATCAATTTATAGATAAATAAATCATTAATAGTTCCTTTGTTAATGTCATAAGTTGATACATTATCCGGATTAATCATTAATTGCATAAAAAGTTGAATTTGTTCTTTCTCGCCGCCTTGCTCGCTCATAACATCAAGTCATCGATGTCTGTTACCCTATATTACATGTATAAGATATAATTGTGAATTTTACATCCATCAACTTTACAACGTGCAAGTTATATCGAGTTACTACTAGTTATCAGTAACCAAGTTGTAATTCTTTTGGATTACTCAGTTCTTCAATTTAGAAATAGCAATTCCAGATAAAATCCCAACATCGCACCATTTAGGTATGCTATTTAGGACCTACACAGAAACTAAAGTAATGTAGTCATTAGATAATACGTCTTCCACTATAGAACCAAACTTTCATAATATTTGTTTTTTCCTTTTTACACGTAATCCCAGGACTTTTCCGTGTTCATATAAGGCTCTAATCACTGTGGCCAAGGCTAGGGAGCAAAGCGACCGAGCGCGCGGAGGGTGTGGGAGGGAGTATCCTCCTCCCACGGTAGGGAGATTTTCTTCTTTTTTCTTTTTTCTTTCTTTTCTTTTTCTCGCCGATCGACAGAGGGGCATGGCCCCCTTGTGCCCCCCCTAGCTACGCCAGTGGCTCTAATGACAGCATTTTCATGAATTAGTCCAAAGCAAAGCGGTGCGAAGGTTCAGTCGTCCAAAGATCCACTAATGTTCAGGCTCATACGTGCAAATTTTAACTAATCCAAATGTTTATTCGTTCGAAGATTAAGTCGTAAAAAATAGGTTCATGTGTTCGAACGTTCTCTGGTCCGAAACTCCACGAGTCCGAAGCTTCAGTCGCCCTAAGTTTCATGATTCTAAATGTTCTTTACCAGTATAAGGCACTTCATATCATCATCTGACAAAATACGCTTTTTTATTTTGATTAATATATTTACAGTAATTATTTTCATGATATAAGAGCTACTGCATAAATAAACTAGGAAAAGAAGCAGAATCAGTGTTTGGAAGAATGACCCGCTAATGACCAATAATATTGTACATGTGCAATGTCATGTATGTATGTTCTTTGAATTAGTGAATAAACAGATTATTATTATTATTGTTGTTGTTGTTGTTGTCGTTGTTGTTGTTGTTATCATTATCATTATTATTGTTATTATTATTATTATTATTATTATTATTATTATTATTATTATTATTATTATTATTATTATTATTATTATCATCATCATCATCATCATCAGGAGGATTGTCAGGAGCATTCATCTTCTTCTTCTTCTTCTTCTTATGCTTCTTCTTCTTCATCTTCTTCTTCTTCTTCTTCTTCTTCTGTAATTTGAACCCATCCCCGTGTTCAGACCACTGAGAGATCAGTGGTTCAGACACAAAAAAATTCGTCGTATGGCTATACCAAAACTGTATAGCAGCTATACTGAAACCTTCAAACGGTAAAGCTAGCTATACGATGGATTTGTGTGTCTGAACACAGACTAACGAAACGACTTTTAAGGGCCCCTGTATATAGAAAATTAAATATTTCGTGTGTTTCTGAGAGCAGTCTAAACAGTTATTGTCTTATACGACGCCATTCGTTGCATTTTTCCATGGTCGGAAATCTGTCAAAAGGGGGATAACTTGCACCCCACCCCTGTCGCTCCTTCAAATACAGTGGTACCGCAAAAGAAGTGTGAACATCTGTTAGAATACATCAACCATGAATCGCTTACAGGGCGACACTACTAGTAGAGGAGGGGGCAAGGGGCGACCGCCCTCCCCCATAATTTTTCAAGTGACCAAAAAAGAAAAAAAGGAGATAAAGAAGAAAAGAGGAGAAAGAAGAAAGAACAGTATGGAAGAAGAGAGGGTTGGGTCATGTGACCATAAATACCCCTATTTTTTCATCTAAAACGTAAATAAACTCACCTATGGGTCATCCCCCCCCCTCCCCCATCAAAATACCCTGGCGCCGCCCCTGACCGCTCAACAATGGTTCTTTCCGCTTTAGTTTTGACTAATTACATTGATTGGTCGGTACTGTATACTCGGCACTATAACTGGAATCCCGCGTACAATTATATGCCGTGTTACAGGTCATGATCCGATCCAGGAAAAAACAAATACATGTATATTGACGTGCACACTGGAAATCTCTGAAAATATGAAAATTTTCTTAATTACATCTGACGGGTGACTTATGGTTAAGAAGATGCTGACTGATTTGGAAGATTTTCAATAAAAATGAACAAATAATTATTGTCTTCCCGTAATTGGCACAAGCGAATCCGAACTTCATGCTAATTGATATGTCAGCCTAAGCACAGGCCTACCTTTTGATAGGCAGAACAATGATTCATTGGCAAATTAGTGCGCGACCTATTTTATGAAGGGTTATTTTGGTTCAATGCCAATTCGTCCAGTTTTTGTTTCGTCCAATCGGGTTTTCGTCTTCCCAGTTTGTCAACTATCCAACTGGTCTCGTAATTGTTTTCAACATTCAGTCCGCCTTTGGTTTGCGTTTCCTAAGCGCAATTGGTATTCACTTAACCTGTTGACTACTGACCCCACAGACTTAAAACAGGGGCCGACCCGTTCCAAAAGCCATGAGACAACCTGTTAATCGTTTCATCTGAGCTCTAGCACACTGTCTGATATAGGCTGTATAGTAGGCCTATATTACCTGGTTTAGCATAACTTTCTTTTACACCCATTTCGTCTTTTAAACATGAGGTCTAACATGTCTAATTGTATTGATGTCGTCCAGTATTCAAGCAGGATTTTCATTTGGTCTAACGAAAAGTACTGCTACTAATCATTTTGTCTCCTTAACAATTTGGCCGAATATCCAGGTCTCTTTTTTTTTCTTTTTCTTTTTTTTTTCTTGTTAGCATTTATTTTCCACATTCATAAAATATGACGTCACTGACATCAGCACAATCACAGAAATATACAAACATAATACAAGTTATACAAGAAATACAAAACAATAAAAAAAATAATAAAAAAAGAATGCGAATCATCAAATTTTGAATGTGGAGTAGCAACAAAGGCGGAGCCCTATCACAGGTTGCTCCCAGGAGATATATAAACTGTCTTTAGATTGAAAATACATAATAACAGAGAACACACACAGAAAAAAACATATCAAAATTATAAAGTCCCCTGTGGCCCGTACAACGTTTTCTTTGCTTATATTAGACCACGCTGATATTAAGACCAGCAAGTGAAAATTAAAAGAGGCCCTAGCTCTAGAGCAACTGGCCATAATGCCTTAAATGGGCATTAGACGAACTGGCATGAGGTGTAACCTGCACCATGCAAAAGATGACTGTGCATCATGTGAAAAAAAAAATATATCAAATTCTGCAATGAGACAGGTAAGTCGAATTAGCAATGGACTAAAAGGCAATTAATGATACCTTTGCACGTATGATTTTTTTTTTATATATATACAAAATGACTTTTCTCTCCATGGTTTACATTTTCCTCAAGCTTTTTGTTGGCATGGTGGCGAACATAAGACAAATAGGTACCAATTGAGAAGAATTGGCAATGGACCAAATAGCCATTTTGTCACAAAATTAATGAGAGGGTTGTACAGAATATTCGATTTCTGTTTGGTGTAATAAAATGACTTTTCGCTCCATGCATGGTTTCAACTTTTCTCTATATGGCCTTCGGTGCCTTCTAATCCTATTACGAAATAATTAAATTCTAGATATGCCAACATTTAGACAGTATAGTGTTGGTTTTTTTTTTTTCGTGTAGTCTCTACATTTTGTTTATTTGATTGTTTTTAGATTGTCTGAACTTCGTGAGGGTTTGACGTTTTTAATACCACTAAAAACGTTAAAACGAAATAAGTTGTCATTTTTAATTATGTATTTTAATATTTTCAATCCCATAACTAGTATTCTAATTCGAAATGGCATGACAATGTAAAGGGACAATCCCTATCAACCAATCAGGCTAGATATGCCAAACAAGTAAAATTGAAATGTTGTAAAAACGTTGTCAGTAGTTATATCTTTATTTTTCAATTGTAATCGTTACCTATTTATTCGTCCTTCAAATGACATTTGAAATAATTGCTAAATTAATATGTCAAATGTCATATTTTCAAATATTCGATTGTATTTGTTTAGATTTCTCAGCCCACAACAAAATTTAGACGTGACAGTTTCTATAAAAGAGATGAAATCTTTATGTTTTAGCATAACTCATCATCGGTCGGAACTTCAATACATTCACCAGATTCAAAACATCCGACTCAAGAATTCTTCTACCATGGCTTCAGTAGTAAGTACATGTATGCCCTTTTATACATTTTGATTAGTAAATGATACTGTGATAATGTTAGGGAACCTGATTCATAATTCATATATCTTTGCTTTCCAAGGTTTCCGCCACATAGAGTTAGCATTTCATATACTGAATATATGTTCACCATTACAATATTCTTATGTGCTGCTTTTTAATGCTCATATTGGTTTCTGTAAAGTAAAAATCTTTGTAAAATATTTTCCGTTATTGTAGAATTAAATAAAATGGAAATAAAAGTAGAATTTTCTTTACAATCATTACACGGCATAATATCAAATATATATTAACTGTGATACTTCTGTATTAAATTTTGATTTCACAAAAACTAGTAACTTGATCATGTTGATTGAGGGTTTATTGATGAGAATATTTGCAACGCGAATTCGTTTGTGACTTTACGTGGTACTTTTTATGATTTACTTATGGGCAAATCCACAACATATGGGACACAGAGCTCAAAATTTGAAGTCGCACTGCGCCCTGTTAATTCCAAATAAAAATCTAAAATCACTACAGAGCTCTTCTTTTTGTTAGAAATAAACTTTTAAGATAAAAAAATTGCAATTCGACCTTCTTACGGAGAATAACGTAAACAAACAAAAAAAAAATGCACATATGGGACTATGATCAGGGAAAAGTGCTTTAAATGCCTCTTATTCTGATATTTACTCATTTTTCTCAGATCTGTTTTCATTTAATTGATTCTAATGGATTACTTTAACAGATTTTGGGTAGTTAATGAATGAAATACTAACGGAAATGTGCAAAACATACGCTGAATTTAAGCGTAACGTCAGTTACGTAAAGTCAGTTATCAACATGTCTTCATTAAATTTTTCATGGCACTAAAACAAATTATTCAAATGGCTCATTATTTTGCACACCTCTTCCCAGGAACCTAGGTGTAATGTCAAATGAATTACATAATCCCTACAAGTCTGAGACATGAGATATATAAATTTGATTCGACACCATCATTTTCCATGTCTTTTTGCGTAACGTCAGTTACCAACCCCTTTTTCGCTTGCTGTGTGACAAGACATGCAGTTTGAGATGAAAACTGTCCATGTGTTTCTTCCCCATTATCAACTTATCTATCTATAGTAATTAGCCGAAGCAAGTGTCATTCACAAAACTACAGTATAAACAATACCACTAGTACACTATCTTGGTAACGTCAGTTACCGTGGAATTGCCCTTGTGAATTGGTTAGAATACGACGTCTGATGTGTTTATTCGTGAATAAAATTTTAACAAATAATGTTTTTTAATTATTTTGAATCATTGTGATTCCAATCATGTTCTGTTTTCCTTTATGTATTTGTTTTGTATTTCTTGTATCGCTATGTTTGATTTCTGTTCACGGCCTTGCTGAAACATGCTGAAAAGCAGCTTCTAGCTGATGGCAGGTTTTTACCCGTGATTGAATAAATAAATACAAATACAAATACAAAATACAAGTAAACGCTATATGAATTGTCCCTTTCATTCAAAGTCTATTAACTGAATTACTTTGATAGCGATCTCTATCTCTTTTGTAAAAAGGACCACTTTGTTTCTGCTAACAAAGAAGGAAACTATACCACACATTATTTGAAAGCTGCCTATTTCCAGTGTACAATACATAATTAAAATCTTTCATTTATAATGAAATATATAACAACATAAACATTTTTAAATCAATTTCTTTTTTTTTTAAATTTCAGGTAAAAATCCTGTCCGTTTGCATTTGCCTCATCGCATTCACTGCTCTACAAGTTAAAGGTAAAACAAATACTACTTCAAACTAGTCATACATAGGTCCTCGTGGAAGTAGGAACAAAGCTGATATCAATTTTGAGTAAATCGTGATCGATCGATTTATCGATCGATCGTGAGACAAAAAAGAAGTGCAGTCATACTGATACTGCATTACGTGAGATAATGTTGCATTCCTGCTTATACGAAATCATCCACTGCCAATATGCAGAACGGGAGACGGTAAAAGGGAGGAACATTTTATTTCGGAATCATAAAAGCCTTTCGATTATTTATGAGGGCTTCAATGGCTAGATGTCGAATAGAACAACTTATATTGTTTTCTTCTCTGGAAAAACTGCTCCCCCGACATGGCAACTACATAGTGCCCTGACCTGAGAAAACGTCTTCGGGTTAGCAACATGGGTGGAAATCCCAGGGGACGGGGAGACCTCCCCCTCCCCCCCCCCACACACACAATTTTTGGGTGGTCCCAAAAGAGGATCCTTTTCGGTCAAAAAAGAGACACCTGAAACTTTGTTTCTCTTGTTTATTGTTGTTGTTTGTTAGTTTGTTTGCTTATCAGCGAATGGGGAGGTGTATAAAGCCCGGTATAAAGGAGACACATCTGAAAATTTCCGTGCCCCCCTCACTTTCAAGACAGATTCCGCGCGTGGGTAGTGAGAGCCTCTAAAGGGTCAAGAAGTATATGGTTGCAAGGATATCCCAGGAGTTTGTTGCCTTCATGGGAAAGTAGGCTTTACCAATCCGATCTGTCAAATAAAAATAAGGCTATGAACATGACTGTTTATCATGTTAATATGTTTATGTTTATGTTTATGTGGCGTTCTGCGTAATGAAAATGAAAATTTCATTGATGTTTCCACTTTAAACATTTACAAAATTTCTTTGATATGGTTTTACTGTTCACTCTTTCGACAGCCCAAATCGATCGAACTTTGGAGTTCCAAGCCCTCTGTGAAAAATACAGCACGCAGTTGAACGGCTGTGAGAAATTCATCGAAAACACATCACAGTTGACCGCTGAGGAGCAGGCCTTGTTGAACTTAGCCGAGAATAAACAGATGTGTTTTGTGGAGGAGGGTGAACAGAATGTTGCCAATGCTTGTGACATCTTGGAAACAATTTGCGCTCGAGTTGTCACCTGCACCGCTTCGGGTAAGTCAGTATACGTTATATAGCCCGCTTTCTGCACATAAGATTTTCTCAATCATACCCCACCCCTACTTTTAGACCCTCGGTCATAATAGTAAACTTTAGAAGATACATACCGGTGTTTATGTTGGGGCTTAATACTTTTGCAGGTCTGAAATATAATTTGAAGGAAACAACACTACCCCTCGTGACCAGTCCTCCTGAATCTCTACCAATTATATTCATAATGTACTAAAAAGGAATGGTTAATGTTGAAGCATTTCGTAATTATGCCAAATTGTTGTTGATGTCCAGCCTATAAACTTCTTTTTTTCCATGCAGCTCGTTTCAGACGTTCTGCCTCCGCCTCTGCCTCTGCGTCGGCATCTGCTGAGTCCAGTGAAACATCCGACTAAGGTCATTGTCACTATGTCGATGGTCATGACAGGTCATTTGCTGCACTTCAGAGATGATTAATTTATTCATTTATCAATACCTTATTTAAGACACTCTTTGCATCTATTTTTAAAAGGGTAAACGGCCATAGTCTACCCCCCCCCCCCCCCTCCATGTGATCATGTCTTTATTCTATTGATGAAGCAATTTTTTTTTCTTTCCATATTTTGAACGAATAAACAACAATCTTTTTTAAAAAATCAGGGGAAAACACGAAAAGACGGAAACCTTTAACTACAGTGTACCTATATTTTTGCCTTCATAGGTGCTTGTTTCACAGTGCGTGCATGTATTGCAAGTCAGTACACAGTTTTTAATTTCTGCTGCAGTTTTGTTGGGGTAATTTTTATTTTATTTATTGATATTTTACATCCTCCACCTTTTTGAGTACCTACTGCTATGAAAATAATTTCTAGCTGCATATATTAAGTCATGTTATTTTACCGCTTATTTACCTTATACGTGTCAGTATATACAATTATCAAATACTGTAACTAATGTTTCCAATCAATGTCTTTGCTTGTGTGAAAGTTGTGATAGTCCTAATATCTTTGTATGTTTCTCCGAATCCTACAAGTTGTCTTTCTATCCGATGTTCACTATAATTGCGTCTAAGAAAATAAAACATGTATTCATTTCCTTAACAAAATTGTATAATTGTATTTTGTTAGCAGGAAGTTTAGGAAAGCAAAATTGTGAACATATCACGTACATGAAATCACGTTAGAAATAACCAAACTAACTGTTTAACAAAAACTGAAGTGAAGAGGCTTGTTGCTTTCACCAATGCATGTAAAACTAAGATAATGAAAGAGAGAGGGGGAAGGGTAAGGAGAGAGGGGTAATAATGACATAGGTGCGGTGAAGAAATGTGGAGACGGCGAGGGAGTAAGGAAAAAAATATAAATTGAGCAAAGAGAGAATGATAAGAGAGATCGTACAAAGATTGACCTAAGTGAGTCAACGACAAGAGGGGAGCGAGAGGTGGGGACCGCGGTAGACACGGGGGGCCAGAGGGGGGGGGGGGCTGATCGAGTGTCGTTTTAAAAGCCATAAGCCAGGAATGCATGCAACGAGGAGAAAAGGGGTCTGCCTCTCCGGGATATTTAACGGGCAGTGGAAAAAATTAGTCTGAATATTTCATGACCACCAAGATGAAGACTGTTGAAGTTATCAATGGGTGCATTTTCATTCTCTTCATTTTACGCTTTATACATTGCAGAATTTCATTAAGTGTTTCACATGCTATGTAATCATTCTGACAATTAATAGGCCGCGCCCTTAACCAGGGGCGGCGCCGGGGTATTGAGGGGGCTCTGGGGACAAGAGCGATCCAGATATGTAAACTTAGTCACGTTTTAAATGATAAAATAGGGGTATTATATAGTTGCGTGACCCAGTCCCTCTCTTCCCATACTCTTTTTTTTTTTTTTTTCTTCTTTATTATTATTATTTTTTAATCACTTGAAAAATCATAAGGGCGGTCGCCCCTCCCCCCCCCCCCCCTCGAGCGCCGCCCCTGCCCTTCACCATGTTTCGGGTCGACAGTCTCCAGCTCTGAGCTCTGTGGACTGGGATCCCATCTCTCCCATCCCCTCCCCTCCCCCCCCCCCTTCTACACACCCACACACACCCCATCGTAATTGCTTTACTGCATGCATGCTACAAACCTTTTTCCAGAATCTGTAAAGTTGCGCATGCATGCTGCATGCTCAGCTGCGATAAGCTAGGTAAACAACAACACGTGCGTGCGGTCGTGACCTCGAGACGTGGTGGTGTATGTTGTGCACTGGATGGAAGTAGGCCGGAATCCAGCCGGAAAGCCAATTTGAGGAGTGGTGCAGAATATGTGATTTCAGGGAAATAATCCAGAAAATAATCTTTTAAAAACCCAAAAAGGACAAATCAAAAAATTTCGACCATTGACCATTACAATGCACATTTTTCATAAATAATGACATCATTTTTAAAATTTTTGAAGCACTATTTTCATTCTAAACCGCAATTAGGTAGGGATTGAGGGGGGATGTTTGAATCGGTCCGCAAGGGCTCACAGGAAATACCCACGAAAGCAACTATGTGGATTTTGTAGAGGAGGGTCTAATCCATCGAAAAAATTATATTTCATTAAAAGTTATTTGCCTACGGCCACAGCGGACCACTTTTCCCGGGGATGTCATCCTATATATTTAACGTGTTATATATAGGGGACTAGGCAGGGGGGGGGGGGTGTTTGAATCGGTCCGCTGCGGCTCACAGGAAATACCCACGAAAGCGACTATGTGGATGTTGTAGAGGAGGGTTTAATTCATCGAAAAAATTATATTTCATTAAAAGTTATTTGCCTACGGCCATAGCGGACCACTTTTCCCAGAGGAAGTCATCCCATATACTACACGTGTAATATATATGGGACTAAGGTAAAGAGGGGGGGGGGGGGGTGTTTGACTCGGTCCGCTGCGGCTCACAGGAAATACCCACGAAAGCGACTATGTGGATATTGTAGAGGAGGGTCTAATCCATCGAAAAAATTATATTTCATTAAAAGTTATTTGCCTACGGCCATAGCGGACCACTTTTTCCCAGAGGAAGTCATCCCATATACTACACGTGTAATATATATGGGACTAAGGTAAAGAGGGGGGGGGGGGGGGGGGTGTTTGACTCGGTCCGCTGCGGCTCACAGGAAATACCCACGAAAGCGACTATGTGGATGTTGTAGAGGAGGGTCTAATCCATCGAAAAAATTATATTTCATTAAAAGTTATTTGCCTACGGCCATAGCGGACCACTTTTCCCAGAGGAAGTCATCCCATATACTACACGTGTAATATATATGGGACTAAGGTAAAGAGGGGGGGGGGGGGGGGGTGTTTGACTCGGTCCGCTGCGGCTCACAGGAAATACCCACGAAAGCGACTATGTGGATGTTGTAGAGGAGGGTCTAATCCATCGAAAAAATTATATTTCATTAAAAGTTATTTGCCTACGGCCATAGCGGACCACTTTTCCCAGAGGAAGTCATCCCATATACTACACGTGTAATATATATGGGACTAAGGTAAAGAGGGGGGGGGGGGGGGTGGTTTGACTCGGTCCGCTGCGGCTCACAGGAAATACCCACGAAAGCGACTATGTGGATGTTGTAGAGGAGGGTCTAATCCATCGAAAAAATTATATTTCATTAAAAGTTATTGCCTACGGCCATAGCGGACCACTTTTCCCAGAGGAAGTCATCCCATATACTACACGTGTAATATATATGGGACTAAGGTAAAGAGGGGGGGGGGGGGTGTTTGACTCGGTCCGCTGCGGGCTCACAGGAAATACCACGAAAGCGACTATGTGGATGTTGTAGAGGAGGGTCTAATCCATCGAAAAATTATATTTCATTAAAAGTTATTTGCCTACGGCCATAGCGGACCACTTTTCCCAGAGGAAGTCATCCCATATACTACACGTGTAATATATATGGACTAAGGTAAAGAGTTGGGGGGGGGGGGGGGGGTGGGGGGGGGTGAGGGTGGGGTGTTTGACTCGGTCCCGCTGCGGCTCACAGGAAATACCCACGAAAGCGACTATGTGGATGGTGTAGAGGAGGGTCTAATCCATCGAAAAAATTATATTTCATTAAAAGTTATTTGCCTACGGCATAGCGGACCACTTTTCCCAGAGGAAGTCATCCCATATACTACACGTGTAATATATATGGGACTAAGGTAAAGAGGGGGGGGGGGGTGTTTGACTCGGTCCGCTGCGGCTCACAGGAAATACCCACGAAAGCGACTATGTGGATGTTGTAGAGGAGGGTCTAATCCATCGAAAAAATTATATTTCATTAAAAGTTATTTGGCCTACGGCCATAGCGGACCACTTTTCCCAGAGGAAGTCATCCCATATACTACACGTGTAATATATATGGGACTAAGGTAAAGAGGGGGGGGGGGGTGTTTGACTCGGTCCGCTGCGGCTCACAGGAAATACCCACGAAGCGACTATGTGGATGGTGTAGAGGAGGGTCTAATCCATCGAAAAAATTATATTTCATTAAAAGTTATTTGCCTACGGCCATAGCGGACCACTTTTCCCAGAGGAAGTCATCCCATATACTACACGTGTAATATATATGGGACTAAGGTAAAGAGGGGGGGGGGGGTGTTTGACTCGGTCCGCTGCGGCTCACAGGAAATACCCCACGAAAGCGACTATGTGGATGTTGTAGAGGAGGGTCTAATCCATCGAAAAAATATATTTCATTAAAGTTATTTGCCTACGGCCATAGCGGGACCACTTTCCCAGAGGAAGTCATCACATATACTACACGTGTAATATATATGGGACTAAGGTAAAGAGGGGGGGGGGGGGGGTGTTTGACTCGGTCCGCTGCGGCTCACAGGAAATACCCACGAAAGCGACTATGTGGATGTTGTAGAGGAGGGTCTAATCCATCGAAAAATTATATTTCATTAAAGTTATTTGCCTACGGCCATAGCGGACCACTTTTCCCAGAGGAAGTTCATCCCATATACTACACGTGTAATATATATGGACTAAGGTAAAGAGGGGGGGGGGGGTGTTTGACTCGGTCCGCTGCGGCTCACAGGAAATACCCACGAAAGCGACTATGTGGATGTTGTAGAGGAGGGTCTAATCCATCGAAAAAATTATATTTCATTAAAAGTTATTTGCCTACGGCCATAGCGGACCACTTTTCCCAGAGGAAGTCATCCCATATACTACACGTGTAATATATATGGGACTAAGGTAAGAGGGGGGGGGGGGGGTGTTTGACTCGGTCCGCTGCGGCTCACAGGAAATACCCACGAAAGCGACTATGTGGATGTTGTAGAGGAGGGTCTAATCCATCGAAAAAATTATATTTCATTAAAAGTTATTTGCCTACGGCCATAGCGGACCACTTTTCCCAGAGGAAGTCATCCCTATATACTACACGTGTAATATATATGGGGACTAAGGTAAAGAGGGGGGGGGGGGGTGTTTTTGACTCGGTCCGCCTGCGGCTCACAGGAAATACCCACGAAAGCGACTATGTGGATGTTGTAGAGGAGGGGTCTAATCCATCGAAAAAATTATATTTCATTAAAAGTTATTTGCCTACGGCCATAGCGGACCACTTTTCCCAGAGGAAGTCATCCCATATAACTACACGTGTAATATATATGGGACTAAGGTAAAGAGGGGGGGGGGGGTGTTTGACTCGGTCCGCTGCGGCTCACAGGAAATACCCACGAAAGCGACTATGTGGATGTTGTAGAGGAGGGTCTAATCCATCGAAAAAATTATATTTCATTAAAAGTTATTTGCCTACGGCCATAGCGGACCACTTTTCCCAGAGGAAGTCATCCCATATACTACACGTGTAATATATATGGGACTAAGGTAAAGAGGGGGGGGGGGGGTGTTTGACTCGGTCCGCTGCGGCTCACAGGAAATACCCACGAAAGCGACTATGTGGATGTTGTAGAGGAGAGGGTCTAATCCATCGAAAAAATATATTCATTAAAAGTTATTTGCCTACGGCCATAGCGGACCACTTTTCCCAGAGGAAGTCATCCCATATACTACATGTGTAATATATATGGGACTAAGGTAAAGAGGGGGGGGGGGGGGTGTTTGACTCGGTCCGCTGCGGCTCACAGGAAATACCCACGAAAGCGACTATGTGGATGTTGTAGAGGAGGGTCTAATCCATCGAAAAAATTATATTTCATTAAAAGTTATTTGCCTACGGCCATAGCGGACCACTTTCCCAGAGGAAGTCATCCCATATACTACACGTGTAATATATATGGGACTAAGGTAAAGAGGGGGGGGGGGGGGGTGTTTGACTCGGTCCGCTGGCGGGCTCACAGAGATACCCACGAAAGCGACTATGTGGATGTTGTAGAGGAGGGTCTAATCCATCGAAAAAATTATATTTCATTAAAAGTTTATTTGCCTACGGCCATAGCGGACCACTTTTCCCAGAGGAAGTCATCCCATATACTACACGTGTAAATATATGGGACTAAGGTAAGAGGGGGGGCGGGTGGGGGGGGGTGTTTGACTCGGTCCGCGCGGCTCACATGAATACCCACGAAAAGCGACTATGTGGATGTTGTTAGAGGAGGGTCTAATCCATCGAAAAAATTATATTCATAAAAGTTATTTGCCTACGGCCATAGCGGACCACTTTCCCAGAGGAAGTCATCCCATATACTACACGTGTAATATATTATGGGACTAAGGTAAAGAGGGGGGGGGGGGTGGTGTTTGACTCGGTCCGCTGCGGCTCACAGGAAATACCCACGAAAGCGACTATGTGGATGTTGTTAGAGGAGGGTCTAATCCAATCGAAAAAAATATATTTCATTAAAAGTTATTTGCCTACGGCCATAGCGGACCACTTTTCCCAGAGGAAGTCATCCCATATACTCCACGTGTAATATATATGGGACTAAGGTAAAGGGGGGGGGGGGGGGTGTTTGACTCGGTCCGCTGCGGCTCACAGGAAATACCCACGAAAGCGACTATGTGGATGTTGTAGAGGAGGGTCTAATCCATCGAAAAAATTATATTTCATTAAAAGTTATTTGCCTACGGCCATACGGGACCACTTTTCCCAGAGGAAGTCATCCCATATACTCCACGTGTAATATTATGGGACTAAGGTAAAGGGGGGGGGGGGTGTGTTTGACTCGGTCCGCTGCGCTCACAGAAAATACCCCGAAAGCGACTATGGATTTTGTAGAGGAGGTCTAATCCATCGAAAAATTATATTTCATTAAAGTTATTTGCCTACGGCCATAGCGGACCACTTTTCCCAGAGGAAAGTCATCCCATATACTCCACGTGTATATATATGGGACTAAGGTAAAAGGGGGGGGGGGGGGGGTTTTGACTCGGTCCGCTGCGGCTCACAGGAATACCCACGAAAGCGACTATGTGATGTTGTAGAGGAGGGTCTAATCCATCGAAAATGATATTTTCATTAAAGTTATTTGCCTACGGCCATAGCGGACCACTTTTCCCAGAGAAGTCATCCCATATACTCCACGTGTAATATATATGGGACTAAGGTAAA
>CM057154.1:284030-340429 GCA_029962745.1 Echinometra lucunter
CCTGTTAAGGGTGAAAAAAAAAATAATAACTCTTATTTACCCAGGGTACCAACTTATTATTACCCCTCTCCATTCTTATATGCCCAGCGCCTGGCTAGAAGGCAGAAGGTCCCATTTTAGTAAGTCTTTGGTATGACTCAGACGGGATTCGAACCCATGACCTTCTGTTCATGAGGCGGATGCTCTATCAATTGAGCCAACATGCCCGGTATGATGATGAGTTAAGTTTCTTAAGATGATATTTACTGCAGTTTCTATCAAATCATTCTTTCACTTACATAAATAAAAAAGCTCTTCGTATCAAAAAACTGATTCACTGCACTACTGCCTTTTCTTTAAGCAAACAAAAAGGATGAATATTTGTTGACTGTTTACCCGTTGGTAGATGGTGGATGCAGTGGCCATGTCTCCTGACATGAAGTGATTCTCTGCCAGACAACAAAGAACATCTGTATTCTCCCTCAATACGCTCTGTCATACAAACAAACATTAACATGACTGAAACAAAAAGCTGTGAACATACAAGTTACCAAGGTTTACAGGTTTTAGTGGAAAATGTGAAGGCAAAATAGAAAAATAATATAAGAATTATTTATCGAGAAGCATCTTCTAGATGCTGCTAACTTCCAAAGTCTCTCCTACTTCAGTTATAATCAAAGTGACAAGGAGGTTACCTACAAAAATCATTAATTCAAGGCAATAACACAGGACCTAAAAGAGAAAGACTCAGATCAAGATATCAACCAAGACCAATATTTCAGTATTTTTATCAAAATAATTGACTCTGTTAATTAATCAGATATAACTCATACTTACCCCACTTTCTAGTACTTTAAATGTACTGACTGCCTTGCTGTATTCCTTACTTGTGCTGTAGGCATGACCTTTCAACCAGAATGTTAACCTACACAAAATGAGAGGTAGAGTACCAAAATGTTCTGTTCAGTGTCAAAATGGTGTTCTTACACAAATGCATTAGATAAATATGAACAAATGCACAGGACAAAAGTGCTTTCAAAAAAGTATGTCTTCCTAGACAAGACAAGTATTTTTCTGGATTCCAAAATAAATGGAGCCTCAAATCACAAGAAGTCTCTCTGACCATTCTTCTTTCAGATTAGTACCTCGAAATTTGACAACTCAAAGAGATATACTCTACACACTTTCCTGAGCATATAGAGCTGCACATAGGCAGCTGTTTACATAGCTTTTGGGGCACAACAAATTCAAGATCAAGTCTACTTTATTTGCATACAAAAGTTACACTATGAAAATGATACGGTTTAATTTCAAGAATCAGATAAATCAAGTGGCAATCCCCCCCCCCCTCTCTCTCTCTCTCTGTAGCGGCATGAAGTAAAAGGGTCTGTAAATTCAAGACTAATATCTCTACTAGTTCACTTGCATGTTTAATGTTTTTTTCCAATGTTCATTGGTTACCAACTCACTTTCCACCCTAGTAACAAAATTGTTTATAAGTGTACTGATTCTGGTTGGTCAGACTGACCATACCCAGCCCTGAACCTGGTAGCAACAGTAATCCAATTGGTCAACACATTGGCCAGATATGCTAATCAAACATGACTCAGATACCAAGAAGGGAGATACCAAGAAGTTATCCCACTTGGCATCAGAAGACAAAAGAAAGTTCCACAGTCAAAAGGTGTTCATCATTTTACAGCAAAAGTTTAGGAAAATTGCAGAATTGTGGAGGTCAAACAATCGGTGAGTTGAAATTGTGTTCTTTATATAGTTATTAACATATTTGTATTGATAATACTGTAGTAGTTAAGTGGACTTATGAATTTATTAAGCCAGAAAAGTCAAGTTGTTTGTTATGAAGTTGTAAGGACTGCATCTCAGTATATAGGGTGCCCCACCCTATGGTATAATACTTCTACTGTCTAGAAGGGTGAACTCGATTCCGATTGGAATAATGTATATAGATTCATATATCTTTCTTATGTTTAACTAACATTATATATTATCCTCATCTTTTATTGTTGCTATTAATTCTAAATGAGAAGGTTTCATGAGAGGAGATTTGACTTGACTTGGCGAGAAAGAGAGAGAGAGAGAGAGAGAGAGAGAGAGAGTTTGACCCATGTACGTGTACACTAGTGTAGTTACAAATAAGTCTTTGTTCTGGGTGTGCACAGATTGTCAATGGGTGAAAGTTGTGGCGAGGCAGTGAGCTAGGCCGTTGCCATGGGTACGAAGTTCTGAGAAGAGGGGCTTGTTTGCACAACTGCTTGCGTTCAGTAGTATCTGGATTAAAGTTAGTACCGATTTATCTTTGGTTTAGGATGAGATTAAGTTCATATTTAGTAGTTGTTATGTTGTATCTTAATTGTACATAGGCCTAAACAACTGTATTAACTTTGTGAGTGTTGGTATCATGAATTATCATTATATAGGCAGAAACTTGTATTACATTTCACTTGATAAGTAGTTATTCTCTATTCGTGTTATTGTTAGTTATTCGATATAGCGATTGTTTATCATATATTTATGATGTGTTTTATCTTCTTGTATTACAGCGAACCACTCATTCGCACGCTCATTCACTCACACTCACTCATCACTGATTCGTTCGTTCAGTCTCTCGCTCAGTCGTTCAATTGCTTCACTTGTTTACGATTTATCTTCATCTACGATTTCATGATTTGTGAACTGTTGCGACACTTCGAGCATTATTGGCTATAATAAAATGAAGCATAACTGTATGGAACTGTGTGATTGAACATTTATTTCGAGTGCGTTGGGAATTGACCATCCATTTATTATTCTCCTGTGGCTTAAATTGTTCTAGAAGTCACATAAGTTCGCGATTCCCAGGCAAAAGGATGGCAGATTCTGATTCAGTAAATGATGATCACGATGTTACGTCGCTGAAGCGTTCATGCAGGGGATACATGGGGACATTATCCCGACTCTACAAGGAGCTAGAGGTTTTGATGGCGGACTTTGAAAATAAGGACGAGGTAGAGCAGAAGCATCTTCAGCTTGAAAGGGTATTCACATCATACACACAAAAGAGTGGTGAATACATAAGCAAGTTGAGTGGAGCCGAAGCCGAGGCCGCGTCAGAAAAGTTCGAAGGAAGCGTACAGAACAAAGGTGAATTCCAAGCTAGACTGCAGGACTGGATGGAAGCAGCGAAGAAGCAAGTTGACGTGGAGAGTCGTCCGACCGACGTTGATGAAGGCGACGGCGATGACGACAGAAGGTCTGTGCGGTCTTCCCGATCGTCGAGTAGCAGAGCATCGAGATACACCATTGCGAGCTCGGCATCGTCTGCACGACTTCGAGAGGCAAGAGCCAAGGCGGCTGTTGCACGGCTTAATAAGCAACATATGATAAAGACTCATGAACTTAAGCAAGAACAGTTGAAACTACAGCAGCAGCTGGCAGCGATGGAAGCGGACAAGGACATTGCAGCTGCTGAAGTAGAAGTTCAGTTTCTCGAGGAGGAAACTGAAGGAGAACTGCAGGTTAGATTAGATAAGCCAAACCCTTATCATTCCAACAATGGTAATGTATCTAAGTCAGTTATGAATGAAGTAAGTGTTCATAAGCCTAATGTAAATGATGTCGTTAAGCATGGAGAGGATAATATGAATCCTTCAGATATCAATGTTGCACATGCCCAGGTTAGCACGGTTTTAAATCCAAATGCTCCTGAATATGTAGGGGTGAGAAGTAAATTGGATAGTGATATGGGAAAAGGTGTAGATAAGAATAGCCTGGTACAAATGTTCCAGGCTGTGGACTTGGCAATGAATATGCCGAAACCGGAAATGAAAGTATTTGATGGTAATCCGTTAGATTATTGTGCCTTTATTACTAGCTTTGATGCTACTGTAGCCTCTAGAATTACCGATGAGAGGGCTAAGCTTATGTACCTTGTTCAATACTGCAGTGGTAAGGCCAGGGATAGCATAGAGAATTGTGTTTTTCTAGGGCCCCAACTCGGATACCAAAAGGCAAGGCAAATTCTAGCCGATCAGTTTGGGCAGCCATTCATGGTTGCCACTGCTCACATGAAAAGGGTGTTGAGTCGTCAGCCTGTTAGACCAAACGACGGCGATGCTCTGTGGGACCTCGCACGTAATATGCGGAAATGTCAGATGGTGCTGTCTCAAGCAAATTATGGCGCCGATATGGACAGCTCAGAGAATCTTCTGCGCATCCAACAGCTCCTGCCAGTACACTTGCAGTCTGAGTGGGCGAAGAGGGCGCACTCAATGATGACACGGTGCATGGCTCCGACCTTTGAAGCCATGACAAGGTTCATTGAGGAATCGGCCCAGCTGGCAAGTAATATGTTCGGACAGAACATAGGAAAATCTCTGAGGCAAAAATCTGACAAGTCATCGAAGCAGAAGGGCGGATTTAAGATGACGACGCTGTCCACACAGAGCGAACAGCAGAAAGAGACTTCATCTGACGCAGGAAAGGCTACAAGGCAAAGGCAGAAGGGCAGTAAGGGATGTCCTTGCTGTTCGGGACGACACTACCTGGAAGACTGCAAAATCTTCGTTGGAAAATCCTTTGAAGAGCGAAAGGGCATAACCAGAAAGAATAAATTATGCGATAATTGCTTCAGACCTTCGCACATGGCTTCAGGCTGCATGATGAAGTCTAGGTGCAAGGAAAAGGGATGCCAACGAAAACATCACACCCTCCTCCATGCACCCGCATCCTCCTTCAAGGGATCAAAGCCGGAAGGCAAGGATAAGCGCAAGAAGACATCTAGAGATGTTTCAGGAGCCTCCAATTCAGACACTGGGGCCGGTACTTCTGATGAAGAAACCCCTGGTAAGGGAGGTGAGTCCCGGAGGGAAGCCGGCGACTGCTACAGCAGTGTGTCCTTCCACAAGAAGGTATGCCTTAGGGTCGTGCCAGTGAAGGTCCAGGGTAACGGACGGCACGTAGAGACATGGGCCTTACTGGACGAAGGGAGCGATGTATCCATTTGCGCCAAGGCATTAGTCGAAGACCTTGGGATGACTGGATCGCGTAGACGATTTGAATTGACCACTGTGAATGGGGTTGACTCACAAGAAGGCGAGGAAGTCAGTCTCAAGGTCAAGGACATCCATGACAAGGAAGAGTTGGAGCTTCCACGTGTCTGGACAGTGAAGTCTCTGCCTCTTTCTGACTCCCTGATTCCAGACAACAAGGACGTTAGTAAGTGGAAACACTTGCGAGGGATAGAGTTCCCATCAATTGACGCAAGGGAGGTCAAGTTACTCATAGGAGCTGACACCCCAGAAGCGTTTTGGGTGTTGGAACAAAGGAGAGGAAAAAGGAAGGAACCTTATGCAATACGTTGCCCTCTCGGTTGGACACTCATGGGGCCAACCACCAAACTCAAGGGAACCCAATCCTTCACAGTAAATTTCGCAAGGGTAGAGGACGAGGGACTTCAAAGTCAGGTCAAGAGGTTCTGGGAGCTGGATCATGTGATCAAGGATCAGCCAGGAAAGATGGGAGATTCCATCGAAGATCAAAGAGCAAAGGTTCAAATGCAGAAGACTATTAGGCTCGTTGACGGCCACTACGAAGTAGGCCTCCCATGGAAGTACCCGGACCCGAAACTCGAAGACAATCGCTACATGGCTGAAGTTCGTCTGAAGTACTTGGAAAAGAGGCTAAAGAGAGATGCAGATTTAGCTCGCAAGTACACAGAGACCGTCCAAGGGTACATCGAGAAAGGGTATGCGGAGAAGATACCAAACGAGATGGAAGAAGACAACCCACGGCCTTCCTGTACATGGTATCTCCCACGTCATCCTGTTGTTCACCCTCACAAACCAGACAAGGTGAGAGTTGTATTTGACTGCGCAGCAAAGTATCATGGAATTTCACTCAATGACACATTGTTGCAAGGTCCAGACCACACCAATAGCCTGGTGGGTGTGCTCCTGCGATTTAGGCAGGAATCTGTCGCAGTGGTTGGTGATGTTGAGGCGATGTTTCACCAGGTGAGGGTGCCAGAGGAAGATTGCAATGCTCTGCGCTTCCTATGGTGGGAAAATGGAAACCTGGGGAGCGTTTCATGACGAGTTTTGTCGGTGAAAATCGCCGACAAATGTTATAAGCTACTGAAAATCCTCGCATCTGATTGGCTGAAAGCAAATTAGTCAGTGAAAATCACCGACAAAACTCTTCATGAAATACTCCCCTGTTGACAGAGCCAACAGAGTACCGGATGAAGGTACATCTCTTTGGTGCAACATCATCACCAAGCTGCGCTGGGTTCGCACTCCGAAGAACAGCAGAAGACAACCGACATGACTATGACGAAGACGTCGTCAACACAGTGCTGGAAAATTTCTATGTGGACGATTGCCTCAAATCAGTGCCCACCAGCAAGGACGGCGTGAGGCTAGTCAAGCAACTACGGAGCCTTCTGCAGAAGGGAGGATTCCGTCTAACCAAGTGGGTAAGCAATAGCAGGGAAGTGCTAAACTCCATACCCGAAACGGAAAAGGCTCCATCTGTAATCGACATGGATTTAGAAACCCTCCCCATTGAGAGAACGCTAGGAGTATTGTGGGACGTCGATTCCGACATATTTGGTTTCAAGGTGAATCAAAAGGACAAACCTGCAACTAGATGAGGGATACTCTCCAAGGTTAGTTCCTTATATGATCCCCTAGGATTCCTAGCGCCATTCATCTTGGTCGCAAAAGTTCTCCTGCAAGCCATCTGCCAAAAGGGCTTAGGATGGGACGATCCCATCGAGGAGAAGGATCTGCAAGTCTGGCAAGAATGGCTAGATGATCTCCCTCGACTAACGGAGATTAGTATACCAAGATGTGTCAAACCAAAGGACCTCAAAGAACCCGTGCTGTATCAGCTCCACCATTTCTGCGATGCATCAGAGCGCGGGTATGCAGTCGTGTCCTACTTGCGCTTGGTGGACGCTGCAGGCCACATACATTGTTCGTTTGTATGTGGAAAATCTAGACTGAGCCCTCTAAAAGTCACCTCCATCCCAAGGCTCGAGCTAGCAGCAGCTGTTCTGGCTGTCGACATGAATGGGATGATCCAAGAGGAATTGGGGCTGTCGGTTACTTCAACAACATACTGGACAGACTCGACATCTGTTCTCATGTACATCCGCAATGAGAGCCGAAGGTTCCATACATTCGTAGCGAACAGAGTCGCTAAGATTCGCGAGGCTACAGAGCTTAGCCAGTGGCGACACGTGAATACCAAACTAAATCCGGCGGATGATGGCTCTCGTGGTATGAATGCTAGGGAGCTCATCGAAAATCCGAGGTGGCTCCTGGGGCCCAAATTCCTCAAAGAGGAGGAAAAACAATGGCCGTCGTCTCTAGTTGTCTCAGGGGAACTAAAGAAGGACGATCTAGAAGTAAAGAAAGACCAAGCGCACGTGAATACTGTCACATCGAATGACAGTGTGCACAGACTAATGACAAGGTACTCATCCTGGTGGAAACTCAAGAGAGCCTTTGCTTGGGTACTTCGGTACAAGAGATTCTTGAAAAATAGAGATGCGGCAGAAAGGCTATCTGGGGATCTCACCGCAAGGGAGCTTAAGGAGGCAGAGCTTGAAATTGTCAAGCAAGTTCAAAAGGAATCATTTCCTACCGAAGTGATGACTGAACAACAAAAGGGATCAGCAAGGCGACATCAGGCCTTAAGCTCTCTAGACAAACTGGACCCTATCACCATCGGAGGAGTCCTAAGAGTTGGTGGTAGGCTTTCAGGTTCTCCTCTCCCAGAAGACGCAAAACACCCCATCATACTCCCACGAGACTGTCATGTGACTGACCTAATTATTCAACACTATCATGAAGAGGTTGGACATTCTGGGGCGGTCATGACCTTGTCAGCCGTAAGAGAAAGGTTCTGGGTTATCAGAGGAGGAGCCACTGTTCGGAAAGTGCTTGGACGGTGCATGAGGTGCAAGAAGAGAAGCACTCGTAGAGGAGAGCAGTTCATGGCAGACCTCCCTGCACAGAGGGTAACACCAGACAAGCCCCCGTTCACTTGTACAGGGGTGGACTTCTTCGGGCCTTTCATGGTCAAGAGGGGGCGCAGTGAGGTGAAGAGGTATGCCTGCCTGTTCACCTGTTTCGCATCCAGAGCAGTTCACATTGAGATAGCCTGTTCGCTTGATACTGATTCCTTCATATGCGCATTGAGAAGATTCATTAACCGCAGAGGGAAACCAGATCAAGTATTCAGTGACAATGGAACGAACTTTCGAGGCGGACATAAGGAATTAAAGGAAAGTCTCACAGCGCTAAATAGTTCTAAGATTGGGAAATTTCTTACTCAAAAAGGCATTGAGTGGAAATTCAATCCTCCTCAAGCAAGCCATATGGGAGGAGTCTGGGAACGTATTATACGTTCGGTGCGCAAGATCTTAGGAGGGCTACTAAACCAACAAGTTATGTCGGATGAGGCATTATCGACGTTGATGACAGAAGTAGAAGCTCTCCTAAATGCAAGACCACTAACTCAACTGAGTGTAGACCCGTTCGATGACGAACCATTGACACCTAATCATCTCTTGTTACTGAGAAAGAATCCATCTCTGCCACCTGGAATCTTTTCCAAGGATGAATGCTATGGCAGGAGAAGATGGCGCCATGTTCAGTACCTTGCAGACCAGTTTTGGAAGCGGTGGGTCAAGGAATACCTCCCCCTCCTTCAACCAAGACAAAAGTGGACACAAGACAAGAGGAACTTCCGGCCAGATGACCTCGTCTTGGTGGCTGACGACAATGCACCTCGTGGGCAGTGGCCTATGGGTAGGATTGTGGCCACCTATCCTGACAAACATGGTAGGGTAAGACAGGTTGATGTGAAAATGGGTTCAAAACATTTCAGACGCCCAATTTCAAAGCTTTGCCTTTTGGAGGAAGGGAAGGGTGCCCTGTAAGGACCATTGTGTGCTAATATTCTTATTAGTACGTTTGTAATTCTCTGGCAGTGAAAGCTAATATCAGTACCGCATTATCATACTTAACATTTACTTGTAAATATAGGGTGAGTTAATGTAGCAAGGTATAGCTACAGCCAATCAGTGGATATACAATTCAATCTGTAATTGTCATTATTCGTTTGGAGTTATTTAGATTTGATTTAATTGTACTTCAGTGTTGAATGGTTTAAAACATTCATATAGGGTTTGTTTACATATTGTATTATTGTTTCCCTTTATGCCGCGTTCTAATAATAGGAATGAGCTAATGGGTGAGTGAGCTCATTGGGGCCGGTATGTAGCGGCATGAAGTAAAAGGGTCTGTAAATTCAAGACTAATATCTCTACTAGTTCACTTGCATGTTTAATGTTTTTTCCAATGTTCATTGGTTACCAACTCACTTTCCACCCTAGTAACAAATTGTTTATAAGTGTACTGATTCTGGTTGGTCAGACTGACCATACCCAGCCCTGAACCTGGTAGCAACAGTAATCCAATTGGTCAACACATTGGCCAGATATGCTAATCAAACATGACTCAGATACCAAGAAGGGAGATACCAAGAAGTTATCCCACTTGGCATCAGAAGACAAAAGAAAGTTCCACAGTCAAAAGGTGTTCATCATTTTACGGCAAAAGTTTAGGAAAATTGCAGAATTGTGGAGGTCAAACAATCGGTGAGTTGAAATTGTGTTCTTTATATAGTTATTAACATATTTGTATTGATAATACTGTAGTAGTTAAGTGGACTTATGAATTTATTAAGCCAGAAAAGTCAAGTTGTTTGTTATGAAGTTGTAAGGACTGCATCTCAGTATATAGGGTGCCCCACCCTATGGTATAATACTTCTACTGTCTAGAAGGGTGAACTCGATTCCGATTGGAATAATGTATATAGATTCATATATCTTTCTTATGTTTAACTAACATTATATATTATCCTCATCTTTTATTGTTGCTATTAATTCTAAATGAGAAGGTTTCATGAGAGGAGATTTGACTTGACTTGGCGAGAAAGAGAGAGAGAGAGAGAGAGAGAGAGAGAGTTTGACCCATGTACATGTACACTAGTGTAGTTACAAATAAGTCTTTGTTCTGGGTGTGCACAGATTGTCAATGGGTGAAAGTTGTGGCGAGGCAGTGAGCTAGGCCGTTGCCATGGGTACGAAGTTCTGAGAAGAGGGGCTTGTTTGCACAACTGCTTGCGTTCAGTAGTATCTGGATTAAAGTTAGTACCGATTTATCTTTGGTTTAGGATGAGATTAAGTTCATATTTAGTAGTTGTTATGTTGTATCTTAATTGTACATAGGCCTAAACAACTGTATTAACTTTGTGAGTGTTGGTATCATGAATTATCATTATATAGGCAGAAACTTGTATTACGTTTCACTTGATAAGTAGTTATTCTCTATTCGTGTTATTGTTAGTTATTCGATATAGCGATTGTTTACCATATATTTATGATGTGTTTTATCTTCTTGTATTACAGCGAACCACTCATTCGCACGCTCATTCACTCACACTCACTCATCACTGATTCGTTCGTTCAGTCTCTCGCTCAGTCGTTCAATTGCTTCACTTGTTTACGATTTATCTTCATCTACGATTTCATGATTTGTGAACTGTTGCGACACTTCGAGCATTATTGGCTATAATAAAATGAAGCATAACTGTATGGAACTGTGTGATTGAACATTTATTTCGAGTGCGTTCGGAATTGACCATCCATTTATTATTCTCCTGTGGCTTAAATTGTTCTAGAAGTCACACTCTCTCTCCTCTCTCACCTTGCCTTGAAGATAAACGGGAAGAAAAAGTATTTCTCCAACATGCATACAATCAATAATTTAGAATTAAATCAATTCATTTTCTTGCTCGCTGTCCTGATTAATTCTAGTTGTCCCTGCTTACCATTCCATATTTGCTGAACTTGGCATGTTGTTGACGGTGAAAGCAGCCACCTCTGTCCCTCTGACACCAAGAGAGAGAAGACCCAAGACAGCTTGGAGTGCAAGAGGACATTGCCTTGGTATAGTAAGATCCATAGACATATGATAAATTTACTAGAAGAAAAGCAGCACACGTGGATATCATCACGGGAACGGCATTAGGCCCCGCCTCTTTCAGATTATTTAAAGGGGCCGATAAGCACCCGTTATCACCATGATATCGATAACAGATATCGATAACACTGTTGCATTATCCATATCTATTGTGCATCAGTTTTATTTTGACACTTTGATTTAATGTGCATTTCTTGGGCATTTGTAGCGCATTTATTGTGCACTTATTGTGCATTTATTGCGCATGCAGTTAGCTGATGGGCATAATGTTTCAAAACGTGTACAAATGCACGTTACTCATTGGAAGCATCTTACAAAATTAATTATCCATTTTTGATCATGAATATTAATGGATGCTTAGGTTGGCCTTCTAATGAATCTGGACAAAATAGCTGAGCTTTAAATTAGGGGCCTGGTAAGATCATAAATAATCATTACAAAAGAATAATGAAATAAGAAAATAATAATATGATCAGCTAACACACATAAAGGGATTACTTCCATATCATTAGCATTTCTACACAATTTTGCATAGTATGATGCTAAATTGTGAAAATATTACCCTATTCTATATCATAAGACTAACAAAGATACCCAGACTTGAATACTGAAGAGACAGTATGATCCTTTTCACTCATATATATGCACATATATATGCATTGCAATACACTCAAATAGAAATTGGCTTTCTCATTTTCTTTCACATGATCAATCTAAAAATTCCATGAAGTTCATGAAAATTCAGAAGTAGTATTATTTCATTTCATTTTCTTAAAAATGGGTAAACCTATTATCAGGGTTCTCACCAGAAAAAAATCCACACATGTCAAGGACATGTGCTGCCACTCCTGAGAATGGGGGTGGGTGGGGGGATTCCCCCTCCCGCGAGCGCGCTAACCCCAGAATGGGAGCATGAGCCGAAGCAGAGACTTATAGGGAAGATACTTGCACCACTAGGAGCTCTGAAGCCCTAGATCAGTATATTAATACAAGATATGAGAGAGCAGGAGAGTGGAAATTAAGCTTGTACATTAACATATATTTTTCTGCCCATGTACACTTTTACCCATATGGATTAATACATGTGATACGCCCTGTTCAGAATTTGTAAGCAATGTGTCACTGACCTTATCAAGTGACCACATCACATTCTCTCCCTCTTTCACTCTCTCTTCCTCTCTCACTACCTTCCTCTCTCTCTTTCTCTTCCCTGTATGACCATGAGGGAAAATCCTACTCATACAATTTTACAGCTTCTTTCAGCCTTCAACCTATTACCAACTGAGTTTAAGGGTACACTGTAGCTATTTAATGGGGAGTACACTGGTCTGTCCCTGGATACTTCACAGGCTTAATGGAAATATATTGCCAAAAAGTAAACAAAATCTCTGGCATTTGCTTTTACTGTTAGGAATGTATACTCAATTTCTTTTTTTTTTTTTACCCTTGTCGCCACGCATGTCGGGCAATTTCACACATGGTTCTACTTTGTCTGAAATCCTGCACTCATGGTATTGGAACCATGGGTGTTACATGTATGTACTGCCGAGAACAATGCCTATTATTACAAAATTCTTCATCCATTAAGTTTAACTAAAATATAATCAACACCTCCTAACAATTACAACTTGATACAATACCTTTCGTAATAATTGAGATAATAACTTCAAGCCCTCATCAAATACATGACATTAATAAAGTTGAAAACTTTCCAAAGATATAAATAACGCAGATATTTTTGTGATTACCTCAGTACTTCTTTGTACCCATAGATAGCTGATCGTTCCATTCCAATCTTTTGATAGAGCTTAGCAAGGGCCATGTTGACTTTAGGTTCTCTCATCTTGGCAGGAATACTCTCAAGCTACCAAGAAAAAGAAAGGGGAACCTATAGTTTATTCCAATGATATGTACATCATGCTTTACTTTGTCAAAGAAATAGGATTAGACAGATTAGATCAATTTAGGACTGAGAGTTATAGTATCAATATGCATCAGATAGGACTAGCCTGAAATAAATTGAACCAGGGCCTGTTTCATAAAACTTTTTATGGGTAACAACTCCTACATTTCTATGACAAATTTGCTCTCAGCCAATCAGATTTAAGGATTTCAGGAGCTTATAACAGCTATTGCAACTTGTTATTGATAACAAGCTTTATAAAACGGGACCAGATTCACCTATCACTTTATTACCAATGTGATAATCTCCCCTCATTTTTCAGTCTTACAGGTCAGTAATAAGGAAAGTTGAAGAGATGGCTCTAGTAAGGCCACTACACTCACCACAGCCAGCGCCTCTCTGTGGTTTTTGAGACTGTTATGACACTGGTAGATGCGGAACCTGACATCTAGCTCTGAGGGTAAGTTATCATCCGATTGTTGGCTGCTTTGTGTTTGACCTTTCACCTTGGACTTGTTGATCATCTTTTTCAGCTGCAACGCTTTGCGGTATGTTCCCTGAAAGATGACAGTCAGAAGTTATCTTTTTTATGTTAACAGAAACCTTTCTGGACCCAGCCAGCATCAACAGCAAATCATATAACAGTGAATCCTGTATATAAGACCACTCAAGGAAAGGGAGACAAGAAATGTGGTCTTTATGGACAGGTTTCTTTAGAACATGTCTCAATGGGAAAAACTATTCAAGGGAAACAAAAATTTTTGGTCTTTATAGACAGGTGGTCTTTCTATACAGGTGGCTGCTAAAGCAGGTTTGACTGAATATCAATGACAGATGAGAAAGAAAAATAAAAGTGCTTCAAGCTTGACTGGTAGCCCCTCCCTCTCATTTGTTTTCTTCAGAAACTACAACCAGATTTACAGAAACTTATGCTTGTCTGTGTATGAAAATAAACAATTAGCTGATACTGTCCCAAGACTATAAACAAAAATTTCAATAAAACACTGAAAGACAATATAAAGTCTCCTCCTTTTCCGACATGCTCTGTGAAATTTTAGGTGAATTACTTCCCTAGTGCAGAAAGCATACTGTCTTGGATCCTTGGAAGTTGGAATTTTGACTAACAATATTGTTGGTAAACCTAGCAGTCTAAAACATGCTATGCTGAGACCAACTAATATAATGTCTTCCGGAAAACAGAGCAAAGCCAAATTTTTGGTTTGTCTCTACAAAAGTCATACCAATTAGAGTAAGACATTTGGCATGTTACCTCAGCCCTCTTGTATTCTTGTTCTTCATACAAGGCATCTGCATAATAGACCAGTAGTTGGTATCTCTCTGCCACGGTTAATAACTCGGTATTCTGCTCACTGGCTGTCTTCACTAGATTGGCCTACAAATTGATACCAGAAAAAGACAAATGTCAGCTTCAGTGATACATTCTACAAGAGTGGAGGGCACAGGCCAAGGTTCTACTCCTGTATCACACCACCCCACCAGCATAAATCCACTTTGAGGAGTGGGGGTTGATCGACTTTCTTGCCCAATTTTTTTTCTGTCGAACGCACACTTAAGTATAAACACATGCCCTCACCCACCTGCACAGACCCCCCCCCTCCCCTTATACACATTTTAATTATCTTGCGAGCCAAAAATGACCACTTTTCTGGTTTTCAATTGCGATTTCAAATAGAAATTTTAAAATATGATGAGCGAGCGAAGCGAGTGAACCAAAAATAACCGCTTTTCTGGTTTTCAACCACATTTTCAAATGAAAATTTGAAAATATGACGAGCAAGCGAAGCCAAAAATAACCGCTTTTCTGGTTTTTAATCGCATTTTCAAATAGAAATTCTAAAATATGTTGGTTGTTTACGACAGATTAATAAAAATTATATTTAAAGATTAATTCAAATATCATTTCTTCCTTAAAAAGTGGGGGGGGGGGGGGGGGTTTGGATATTTGTACACACCATTCCCCCCCCCCCCCCTCAAAAAAGTGGGGGGAATATATCCCCCCCATCCCCCGGGATTTACGCAAATGCACCACCCACAACCTCGTAGATGTCCAACATCATCTCCAGATCTCTTCTGACCATGGTCACTCTGAAAGATGCATAATCCCACTAGCCAGAACAAAATTGGAGTGTTCACACACAAGGTAAAAAGTGAGGTTCAAAAATCGAAGAAATACAGAAGTTAACTCAGAAAGAAAATAGTCTGTTTTGAATAGAAGAGAACAGGAAGAAAAGGAAATGAAGACAAGCATTAGTGGGGATGTCCAATGTGTGAGTGCTTCAAGAGAGTAGAGTCTAATTAAACAAAAAATATCAACAAAAAAGAAAACATTTAATTACAAAAATATATATATCTGTTAGAAAGAAGGATCAATGGAAAGAAACATGAGAAAGAGCAATCATGAATGCTGAACACAAACCGAAAAAAACTAAAAAATTATATTAAAAATTAAGAAAAGGAAAATAGAATTGAATTAAAAATGAAAAAAAAAAAAAACTGAACGATGATGCAACCAACTGTTTCATCACAAAGTTCACACAAAAACAAACAAACGAACGAAAAAACCAAATAACCCCCCCCCCCACACACACACACACACAAACCATTACAACAACACAATAGAAGATCTCAGTTAGACTACTTAATAGTTGTAAAAAACTTGTAATTGTAAGAAATGAACTTTGAAGCTACACAGGCACAGTGACACTCACAAATGACAATCAAACCCATCGCAAAATGAGACGAGTGGGACTGAGTGAGGTTCATCAAAATTCAGAGCCTTACCAAAATAGACAAGTTTCCAAAGAGTCCTTCATTTCTAAGAAGTCGGACATGATCCATTAACCAAACACCCATTTTCAATTTCTTCTCTGTACTTTAGGAAATCTGAAACAAAAGGCCCCAAAACACTAAAGCAAACGAAATGAATGGTGCTCTCTTGACTGTTAGTGTTACTGTTAGCGCTCCTTGAAACTGGCGACCAATAAGCCCGCGACCAATAAGAGGAAAATTAGCGGACCATTCTAAGAGGTATGGTGTCGCCAAAAGAACAAACAAACAAAAGAAAAGTACAATTGCGTTTAGAAAGAGTAAAATTGCTATTCTTCGTAGAATAATGGCTTTGAAAGTATCTTCTGACAGTTCAACCGAATTTTTTTGTCTGGACCTTACTGTTGCAAATTTACTTCAGGGGTCAAACCGGCAAAATACACCGATTTCGCACAATGTTCGATGATTCTTAGCTTCTAATGACACTCGTTTTTATGTTCAAGGGCTTTGAAAAGTATCGTATGACATTTTAACTAAATAATGACATACATGAGGTAAAAGCTGAAGAGTTGCTCTTTACTCTCATATAGGTGGCATGCCGAAAGTTTTTGTCTGGACCTTACTGTTGCAAATTGATTTCAGGGGTCAAACCGGCAAAATTCATCGATTTCGCACAATGTTCAATGAGTCATAATACCCGAAAATCACAAAAGTCGTTTTTATGTTCAAGGGCTTTGAAAAGTATCGTATGACATTTTAACTAAATAATGACTTACATGAGGTAAAAGCTGAAGAGTTGCTCTTTACTCTCATATAGGTGGCATGCCGAAAGTTTTTGTCTGGACCTTACTGTTGCAAATTGATTTCAGGGGTCAAACCGGCAAAATTCATCGATTTCGCACAATGTTCGCTGATTCTTAGCTTCCAATGACAGAATTCGTTTTTATGTTCAAGGGCTTTGAAAAGTATCGTATGACATTTTAACTAAATAATGACATACATGAGGTAAAAGCTGAAGAGTTGTTCTTTACTCTCATATAGGTGGCATGCCGAAAGTTTTTGTCTGGACCTTACTGTTGCAAATTGATTTCAGGGGTCAAACCGGCAAAATTCATCGATTTCGCACAATGTTCGCTGATTCTTAGATTCTAATGACAGAATTCGTTTTTATGTTCAAGGGCTTTGAAAAGTATCGTATGACATTTTAACTAAATAATGACTTACATGAGGTAAAAGCTGAAGCGTTGCTCTTTACTCTCATATAGGTGGCATGCCGAAAGTTTTTGTCTGGACCTTATTGTTGCAAATTGATTTCGGGGGGTCAAACCGGCAAAATACACCGATTTCGCACAATGTTCGCTGATTCTCAGCTTCCAATGACAGAATTCGTTTTTATGTTCAAGGGCTTTGAAAAGTATCGTATGACATTTTAACTAAATAATGACTTACATGAGTTAAAAGCTGAAGAGTTGCTCTTTACTCTCATATAGGTGGCATGCCGAAAGTTTTTGTCTGGACCTTACTGTTGCAAATTGATTTCAGGGGTCAAACCGGCAAAATTCATCGATTTCGCACAATGTTCGCTGATTCTTAGATTCTAATGACAGAATTCGTTTTTATGTTCAAGGGCTTTGAAAAGTATCGTATGACATTTTAACTAAATAATGACTTACATGAGGTAAAAGCTGAAGAGTTGCTCTTTACTCTCATATAGGTGGCATGCCGAAAGTTTTTGTCTGGACCTTACTGTTGCAAATTGATTTCAGGGGTCAAACCGGCAAAATTCATCGATTTCGCACAATGTTCGCTGATTCTTAGATTCTAATGACAGAATTCGTTTTTATGTTCAAGGGCTTTGAAAAGTATCGTATGACATTTTAACTAAATAATGACTTACATGAGGTAAAAGCTGAAGAGTTGCTCTTTACTCTCATATAGGTGGCATGCCGAAAGTTTTTGTCTGGACCTTACTGTTGCAAATTGATTTCAGGGGTCAAACCGGCAAAATTCATCGATTTCGCACAATGTTCAATGAGTCATAATACCCGAAATAGACAAAAGTCGTTTTTATGTTCAAGGGCTTTGAAAAGTATCGTATGACATTTTAACTAAATAATGACTTACATGAGTTCAAAGCTGAAGCGTTGCTCTTTACTCTCATATAGGTGGCATGCCGAAAGTTTTTGTCTGGACCTTACTGTTGCAAATTGATTTCAGGGGGTCAAACCGGCAAATACACCGATTTCGCACAATGTTCGCTGATTCTTAGCTTCTAATGACAGAATTCGTTTTTATGTTCAAGGGCTTTGAAAAGTATCGTATGACATCTTAACTAAATAATGACTTACATGACGTAAAAGCTGAAGAGTTGCTCTTTACTCTCATATAGATGGCATGCCGAAAGTTTTTGTCTGGACCTTACTGTTGCAAATTAATTTGAGGGGTCAAACCGGCAAAATACACCGATTCCGCACCATGTTCGCTGATTCTTAGCTTCAAATGACAGAATTCGTTTTTATGTTCAAGGGCTTTGAAAAGTATCGTATGACATTTTAACTAAATAATGATTTACATGACGTAAAAGCTGAAGATTTGCTCTTTACTCTCATATAGATGGCATGCCGAAAGTTTTTGTCTGGACCTTACTGTTGCAAATTGATTTCAGGGGGTCAAACCGGCAAATACACCGATTTCGCACAATGTTCGCTGATTCTTAGCTTCTAATGACAGAATTCGTTTTTATGTTCAAGGGCTTTGAAAAGTATCGTATGACATCTTAACTAAATAATGACTTACATGACGTAAAAGCTGAAGAGTTGCTCTTTACTCTCATATAGGTGGCATGCCGAAAGTTTATGTCTGGACCTTACTGTTGCAAATTAATTTGAGGGGTCAAACCGGCAAAATACACCGATTCCGCACCATGTTCGCTGATTCTTAGCTTCAAATGACAGAATTCGTTTTTATGTTCAAGGGCTTTGAAAAGTATCGTATGACATTTTAACTAAATAATGACATACATGACGTAAAAGCTGAAGAGTTGCTCTTTACTCTCATATAGATGGCATGCCGAAAGTTTTTGTCTGGACCTTACTGTTGCAAATTGATTTCAGGGGGTCAAACCGGCAAATACACCGATTTCGCACAATGTTCGCTGATTCTTAGCTTCTAATGACAGAATTCGTTTTTATGTTCAAGGGCTTTGAAAAGTATCGTATGACATCTTAACTAAATAATGACTTACATGACGTAAAAGCTGAAGAGTTGCTCTTTACTCTCATATAGGTGGCATGCCGAAAGTTTATGTCTGGACCTTACTGTTGCAAATTAATTTGAGGGGTCAAACCGGCAAAATACACCGATTCCGCACCATGTTCGCTGATTCTTAGCTTCAAATGACAGAATTCGTTTTTATGTTCAAGGGCTTTGAAAAGTATCGTATGACATTTTAACTAAATAATGACATACATGACGTAAAAGCTGAAGAGTTGCTCTTTACTCTCATATAGAGGTCATTATCCGCAACAAAGCTAATTATAAGGACGATCCACACGCACGTGTTGTTGTTTACCTTTTTGCAGCCTGAGCATGCAGCAGCATGCATGACAGCGCAATTTTACAGATTCTGGAAAAAGGTCTGTAGCATGCATGCAGTAGAGCAATTACGATGGGGTGTGTGTAGGTGTGTGGAAGGGGAGGGGGGGGGGGGGGGGAGGGGAGAGATGGGATCCCAGTCCACAGAGCTCAGAGCTGGAGACTGTCGACACGAAACTTGGTTAAGGGCAGGGGCGCCGCTCGAGAGGGGGGGGGGGCGACCGCCCCTTATGATTTTTCAAGTGATTGAAAAAAATAATAATAAAGAGGAGAAAAAAAAAGAAAAAGAGGAAGAGGAAGAAAGAAGCACTGGCGTACTGGAGGGGGGGGGGGGGGGTTGGGGGGGCGCCCGCCCCCCCCCAAATAAATTTCAACCATGGTTTATTTTCAATTAACACATGGCGTGTTATCACACGAATTTCATTACTTCTCCCTAGACTCCCTTTCTACTGTTAAGTAACGCATTCACAATTTTCCAAATAGCATGCATAGCAAGGCTGAAAACACGCATAATATCAATACTAATGTGTTTTATGATATAACACTTGGTTTTATCTGTTTATCTGACAATGGATTCAAACTTCGATAATGAATATTCTTAGATTTACCAAATCTAGACACGGGCTTTAAGTTTACAGCCCCAAATAGTGTTCTTTTACAGAGTTGCAAACCATCAATACGGCAAAAAACTCCTTTACCATGGGAGTGCACTTGCGTAGCCAGGGGGGGGGGGGGCGGTGGGGGCGGTCACCCCTCCAAAACACCAACAAAAAAGAAAGAAAAAGTAGAAGGAAAAAAAAAGCAGAAGCGAGAAAAGAAAAATGGTAAGAGAACGTAAGAAGAGCGGGAGCAGACAAGGAACAATTCAAAGAAACGTCGGAGCTTCCGCCCTGAACCCTCCCCCCTAGGGAGCGCGCTTCGCTCGCTCACAACCGCCCCACTTAAATGAAATCCTAGCTACGCCACTGTGGGAGTGAAACCCTGGTACCCCCACCGCATCACACCCTCTCCATGCTCGTCCTTTTTATTTCATGGTGTCTTTGTCTGTATTATTATCATAAGTAATAAAGTATTTTGTGTAACGCTGGCATTTGTTTGAAACTTAAGAAGATTATTTGGGCTGCATGTTTTCATAATCATGTTTCCAAGTTCATGAAAAAATATCCTTTTCCGGTCGGTAGATTCATGACACGTTTATCCAGAACAGTACATGTCATCAAACATGTCATCAAACGTCGGAGCTTCCGCGCTTCACGCGGGAGGGGGGAAACTCCCCCCTCCCTGCACCCTCCCCCCTAGGGAGCGCGCTCATTAAGTGATTCACACGCTTCGCGTGCTCACTACCGCCCCACTAAAATGAAATCCTTTTGTTGGAAATGAGAGAAAATAAAAATTGAACTGAACTGAAGTTGGAATTTAAGTCGAAAAAATGAAAAAGCTCCGTATCGTGAAGGGGGGGGGGGGGGGGTTACCCCGGCTCGGTCGCTACACTCCCTCAGGGTTGGTCGCTTCGCTCCTTGCAAAGATTGAGCCCCCCCAAATATTTTGGCTCATTACGCCACTGGAAAGAAGAGTATGGGAAGAGAGGAGGCTGGGTCACGCAACTATATAATACCCCTATTTTATCATTTAAAACGTGACTAAGTTTACATATGGGTCGCTCTTGTCCCCAGTGCCCCCTCAATACCCCGGCGCCGCCCCTGGTTAAGGGCACGGCCTGTTAATTGTCAGAATGATTACATAGCATGTGAAACACTTAATGAAATGCTGCAATGTATAAAGCGTAAAATGAAGAGAATGAAAATGCACCCATTGATAACTTCAACAGTCTTCATCTTGGTGGTCATGAAATATTCAGACTAATTTTTTCCACTGCCCGTTAAATATCCCGGAGAGGCAGACCCCTTTTCTCCTCGTTGCATGCATTCCTGGCTTATGGCTTTTAAAACGACACTCGATCAGCCCCCCTCTGGCCCCCCGTGTCTACCGCGGCCCCCACCTCTCGCTCCCCTCTTGTCGTTGACTCACTTAGGTCAATCTTTGTACGAGCTCTCTTATGATTCTCTCTTTGCTTTTCTTACTCCCTCGCCGTCTCCACATTTCTTCACCGCACCTATGTCATTAATACCCCTCTCTTCCTACCCCCCTCTCTCTTTCATTATCTTAGTTTTACATGCATTAGTGAAAGCCACAAGCCTCTTCGCTTCAGTTTTGTTAAACAGTTAGTTCGGTTATTTCTAATGTACGTGATATGTTCACAATTTTGCTTTCCCAAACTTCCTGCTAACAAAATACAGTTATACAAGTTTGTTAAGGAAATGAATACATGTTTTATTTTCTTAGACGCAATTATAGTGAACATCGGATAGAAAGACAACTTGTAGGATTCGGAGAAACATACAAAGATATTAGGACTATCACAACTTTCACACAAGCAAAGACATTGATTGGAAACATTAGTTACAGTATTTGATAATTATATATACTGACACGTATAAGGTAAATAAGCGGTAAAATAACATAACTTAATATATGCAGCTAGAAATTATTTTCATAGCAGTAGGTATTAAGAGAGGTGGAGGATGTAAAATATCAATAAATAAAATAAAGATTACCCCAACAATACTGCAACAGAAATTAAAAACTGTTTACTGACTTGCAATACATGCACGCACTGTGAAACAAGCACCTATGAAGGCAAAAATATTGGTACACTGTAGTTAAAGGTTTCCGTCTTTTCGTGTTTTCCCCTGATGTATCACTTTTTAAAAAGATTGTTGTTTATACGTTCAAAATATGGAAAGAAAAAAAAATGCTTCAATAGAATAAAGACATGATCACATGGAAGGGGGGGGGGTAGACTATGGCCGTTTACCCTTTTAAAAATAGATACAAAGAGTGTCTTAAATAAGGTATTGATAAATGAATAAATTAATCATCTCTGAAGTGCAGCGAATGACCTGTGATGACCTTCTACATGACAATGACCTTAGTCGGATGTTTCACTGGACTCAGCAGACGCCGACGCAGAGGCAGAGGCGGAGGCAGAACGTCTGAAACGAGCTGTATGGAAAAAGAAGTTTATAGGCTGGACATCAATAACAATTTGGCATGATTATGAAATGCTTCAACATTAACCATTACTTTTTAGTACATTATGAATATAATTGGTGGAGATTCAAGAGGACTGGTCACGAGGGGTGGTATTGTTTCCTTCAAATTATATTTCATGACCTGCAAAAGTATTAAGCCCAAACATAAACACCGGTAGGTATCTTCTAAAGTTTCCACTGGTTACTATTATGACCGAGGGTCAAAAGTAGGGGTGGGGGTATGACTGAGAAAATCTTATGTGCAGAAAGCGGGCTATTTAACGTATACTGGCTTACCCGAAGCGGTGCAGGTGACAACTCGAGCGCAAATTGTTTCCAAGATATCACAAGCACTGGCAACGTTCTGTTCACCCTCCTCCACAAAGCACATCTGTTTATTCTCGGCCAAGTTCAACAAGGCCTGCTCCTCAGCAGTCAACTGTGATGTGTTTTCGATGAATTTCTCACAGCCGTTCAATTGTGTGCTGTATTTTTCACAGAGGGCTTGGAACTCCAAAGTTCGATCAATTTGGGCTGTCGAAAGAGTGAACAGTAAAACCATATCAAATAAATTTTGTAAATGTTTAAAGTGGAAACATCAATGAATTTTCATTATAGGCCTAAGCAGAACGCCACATAAACATAAACATGATAAATAGTCATACTCATAGCCTTATTTTCATTTGACAGATCGTAAGCCCACTTTCCCATGCAGACAACAAACTCCTGGGATAACTATCCGTTCAACTATATACTTCTTGACCCCTTAGAGGCTCTCATTACCCACGCGCGGACTCTGTCTTGAAAGTGAGAGGGGGGGGGGGGCACAGAAATTTTCAGACGTGTTTCCTTTATACCGGGCTTTATACACCTCCCCATTCGCTGATAAGCAAACAAACAACAACAACAAACAAGAAAAAAAAAACTTTCAGGTCTCTCTTTTCTGACCTAAAGGATCCTCTTTTGGGACCACCCAAAAATTGTGTGTGTGTGTGGGGGGGGGGGGGGGGGGGGGGGGGGGGGGAGGGTCTCCCCGTCCCCCGGGATTTCCACTCATGTTGCTAACCATCCATACTCCTATGACATTTACGAAACTATATAGGTGACCGCCACGAATGAAGTTGAGGGAAGGGTCCGATAATTATTATGGGGGTAGTTGTCCAGAGCTTAGTTTTCTCTGGTCAGGGCACTATGTAGTTGCCATGTCGGGGGAGCAGTTTTCCCAGAGAAGAAAACAATATAAGTTGTTCTATTCGACATCTAGCCTTTGAAGCCCTCATAAATAATCGAAAAGCTTTACACAATTCCAAAATAAAACATCTCTTCTTCCTTTGCCTGTCTCTCGTTCTGTAGGCAGGATTGCAACGTATCTCAAGTCATGCAGTATCGGTGTGACTGCACTTCTTTTTTATCTCACGTTTTACTCAAATTAAGGTTAGTTTTGTTCCAACTTCTATCAGGACTATGTATGCGACGCTAGAAGTAGTATTATGTTTACCTTTTAACATGTTTAACTTGTAGAGCAGTGAATGCGACGAGGCAAATGCAAACGGACAGGGTTTTTACCTGAAATTAAAAAAAAAAGAAATTGATTTAAAAATGTTTATGTTGTTAAATATTTCATTAAAAATGAAAGACTTTAATTCTGTATTGTTTACTGGAAATAGGCAGCTTTCAAATAATGTGTGCTAGTTTGCTTCTTTGTCAGCAGAAAAAAAGTGGTCATTTTTACAACAGAGATAGAGATCGATATCAAAGTAATTCAGTTAATAGACTTTGAATGAAAGGGACAATTCATATAGCGTTTACTTGTACTTTGTATTTGTATTTAATTTATTTAATCACGAGTAAAAAACCTGCCATCAGCTAGAAGCTGCTTTTCAGCAAGGCCGTGAACAGAAATCAAACATAATGATACAAGAAATACAAAACAAATATGTAAAGGAAAACAGAACATGATTGGAATCACAATGAATCAAAATAATTAAAAACATGTTTTTAAATTTTATTCACGAATAAACACATCATACATCGTATTCTAACCAATTCATAAGTAAATCATAAAAAGTACCACGTAAAGTCACAAATGAATTCGCGTTGCAAATATTCTCATCAATAAACCCTCAATCAACATGATCAAGTTACTAGTTTTGTGAAATCAAAATTTAATACGGAAGTATCACAGTTAATATAGATCTGATACTATGTCGTGTAATGATTGTAAAGAAAATCCTACTTTTATTTCCATTCTATTTAATTCTACAATAACGGAAAATGTTTTACAAAGATTTTTACTTTACAGAAACCAATATGAGCATTAAAAAACAGCACATAAGAATATTGTAATGGTGAACATATATTCAGTAAGAAAATGCTAACTGTATGTGGCGGAAACCTTGGAAAGCAAACATGGCAAAGATATATGAATTATGAATCAGGTTCCCTAACATTATCACAGTATCATTTACTAATCAAAATGTATAAAAAGGCATACATGTACTTACTACTGAAGCCATGGTAGAAGATTTCTTGAGTCGGATGTTTTGAATCTGGTGAATGTATTGAAGTTCCGACCGATGATGAGTTATGCTAAAACATAAGGATTTCATCTCTTTTATAGAAATTGTCACGTCTAAATTTTGTTGTGGGCGGAGCAATTTAAACAAATACAATCGAATATTTGAAAATATGACATTTGACATATTAATTTAGCAATTATTTCAAATGTCATTTGAAGGACGAATAAATAGGTAACGATTAAACTTGAACTGACAACGTTTTACAACATTTCAATTTTACTTGTTTGGCATATCAAGCCTGATTGGTTGATAGGGATTGTCCCTTTACATTATCTTGCCATTTCGAATTAGAATACTAGTTATGGGATTAATTCTATTAAAATACATAATTAAAAATGACAACTTATTTCGTTTTAACTTTTTTAGTGGTAATGAAAACGTCAAACCCTCACAAAGTTCAGACAATCTAAGAACAATCAAATAAACAAAATGTAGAGACCACACGAAAAAAAACCCAACAACAACACTATACTGTCTAAAAGTTGGATATCAAGAACTTAATTATGTCGTAATAGGATTAGAAGGCATCGAAGGCCATATATAGAAAAGTTGAAACCATGCATGGAGCGAAAAGGCACTTTTTATTACACCGAACAGAAATCGAATATTATGTACAACCCTCTCATCTGTGACAAAATGGCTATTTGGTCCATTGCCAATTCTTACCTATTTGTCCTATGTTCGCCACCATGCCAACAAACAGCCTGAGGAAAATGTAAACCATGGAGAGAAAAGTCATTTTGTATAAAAAAACTCATACGTGCAAAGTTATCATTAATTGCCTTTTAGTCCATTGCTAATTCGACTTACCTGTCTCATTGCATAATTTGATATATATTTTTTTTTCACATGATGCACAGTCATCTTTTGCATGGTGCAGGTTACACCTCATGCCAGTTCGTCTAATGCCCATTTAAGGCATTATGGCCAGTTGCTCTAGAGCTAGGGCCTCTTCTAATTCTCACTTACTGGTCTTAATATCAGCGTGGTCTAATATAAGCAAATAAAACGTAAGGGCCACAGGGGACTTTATAATTTTGATATGATGTTTTTTTCTCTGTGTGTTCTCTTTTATTTTGTATTTTCAATCTAAAGACAGTTTATATATCTCCTGGGAGCAACCTGTGATAGGGCTCCGACCTTTGTTGCTACTCCACATTCAAAATTTGATGATTCGCATTCCTTTTTTATTATTTTTTTTTTTTATTGTTTTGTATTTCTTGTATAACTTGTATTATGTTTGTATATTTCTGTGATTGTGCTGATGTCAGTGACGTCATATTTTATGAATGTGGAAAATAAATGCTTACAAAAAAGGGGGGAAAGACCTGGATATTCGGCCAAATTGTTAAAGAAGACGAAATGATTAGTAGCAGTACTTTTCATTCGACCAAATGAAAACCATGCTTGAATACTGGACGACATCAATACAATTAGACATGTTATACCTCATGTTTAAAAGACGAAATGGGTGTAAAAGAAAGTCATGTTAAACCAGGTAATATAGGCCTACTATACAGCCTATATCAGACAGTGTGCTTAGAGCTCAGATGAAACGATGAACAGGTTGTCTCACTGGAACGGGTCGGCCCCTGTTTTAAGTCTATGGGGTCAGTAGTCAACAGGTTAAGTGAATACTAATTGTGCTTAGGAAACGCAAACCAAAGGCGGACTTTGGATAGTTGACAAACTGGGAAGACGACAACCCGATTGAACGAAACAAAAACTGGACGAATTGGCATTGAACCAAATGGCAATAACCCTTCATAAAACAGGTCGCGCACTAATTTGCCAATGAATCATTGTTCTGCCTATCAAAAGGTAGGCCTGTGCTTAATCTGACATATAATTAGCATGAAGTTCGGATTCGCTTGTGCCAATTACAGGGAGACAATATTTGTTAATTTTTATTGAAAATCTTCCAAATCAATCAGCATCTTCTTAATCATAAGTCACCCGTCAGATGTAATTAAGAAAATTTTCATATTTTCAGATATTTCCAATGTGCACGTCAATATATTTGTTTTTTCCTCGATCGGATCTTGACTTGTAACACGGCATATAATTGTACGCGGGATTCCAGTTATAGTGCCGAGTATACAGTACCGACCAATCAATGTAATTCGTCAAAACTAAAGCGGAAAGAACCATTGTTGAGCGGTCAGGGGTGGCGCCAGGGTATTTTGATGGGGGAGGGGGGATGACCCATAGGTGAGTTTATTTACGTTTTAGATGAAAAAATAGGGGTATTCATGGTCACATGACCCAACCCTCTCTTCTTCCATACTGTTCTTTCTTCTTTCTCCTCTTTTCTTCTTTATCTCCCCTTTTTCTATTTTTTTTGGTCACTTGAAAAATTATGGAGGGGGGGGGGCGGTCTCCCCTTGCCCCCCTCTACTGGTAGTGTCGCCCTGTAAGCGATTCATGGTTGATGTATTCTATAACAGATGTTCACACTTCTATTGCGGTACCACTGTATTTGAAGGAGCGACAGGGGTGGGGTGCAAGTTATCCCCCTTTTGACAGATTTCCGAACATGGAAAATGCAACGAAAGGAGTCGTATAAGACAGTAACTGTATAGACTGCTCTCAGAAGCGCACGAAATATTTAATTTTCTATATACAGGGGCCCTTAAAAGTCGTTTCGTTAGTCAGTGTTCAGACACACAAATCCATCGTATAGCTAGCTTTACCGTTTGAAGGTTTCAGTATAGCTGCTATACAGTTTTGGTATAGCTCTACGACGAATTTTTTGTGTCTGAACACGGGGATGGATTCAAATTACAGAAGAAGAAGAAGAAGAAGAAGAAGAAGAAGAAGAAGAAGAAGAAGAAGAAGAAGAAGAAGAAGGTGAATGCTCCCGACAAGGGTAATTGATGATGATGATAATAATAATAATAATAATAATAATAATAATAATAATAATAATATTAATAATAATAATAATAAGAACCCTTATTTACTCAGGTTATAGCCACTTCAGCTTTATTAGCACCCTTCTCCATTCTTAAATGCCGAGCGCCTGGCTAGAAGGTAGAAGGTCCCATTTTTGTAAGTCTTTCAGTGACTCGGCCGGGGATCGAACCCACGATCCCCCGTTCATGAGGCGGACGTACGCTCTATCAATAATTGAGCCAACATGCCCGGTTAGCATCACGCATTAAGCTATACCCAAACATAATTATTTAACAAAGAATTATTTTCACCTATATTTTCAATATTTGTTGGCAACGTATCGGATAACCATGGTAGCGATAGCTGTTCGGTCATCCTCCTCATCCTTTCTCTCTTCCTCTCTTTCCCTTCCTATTTATCCATCTCTTTCTCTCTCCCGTCGTCTCTATTTTTTCTTTTCCTTATCTCCATCTTTCTTTCTTTCTTCCTTCCTTTCTTTCCTTCTTCATCTCCTCCTCATTCTTTTGTGCCTTCCCAGTCTTTCTGTTTTTTCTGCTCTCTATTTGAACGAACGAACTTTAGACTAATGACGGTTTCGTGAAACGCAGCCCTGCTTCTCACATTGACACCCGCATTGACATTCCCTTTCCTCTTCCAAAGGTGAGTCGACTTTTACACCACGGCCGGTGAAGTGAACCTACCCTATACATGAAGGACACGGAATCAGAATAGCATGACGAATCCATTTGTGATTCTAATGAATTTTTAAATCATTTATATCAGAAAAACATCGAGGATAATCGGTCTGTAGTCTGCTTCATTGGTTTGTTTCTAAGGTAACGTGCGTTGTAAAAAAAATTATTGATGCTCATGTAGCTATCCCATAATAGTATCTCATCTGGGTCAGATTTTCCTACAAGCTTACCATGAACCTGAAAGCAAAAGGAACCATCCAGCAGCTCTCGTGCATCGATCGAGTCGAACTCGTCTCACTTGGTAATGCAATCATTTTATCCCCCTCGTTTTGGTTTAATACCTGAGTTTCTGCTACGATCAAAACATCATAATTTGTGATTCAAACGTTGTCCTTAGGAGCTAACTGTTAGACTTCATTTACATCGTTCTCTTGGATCATATCGTAATAATATTACTAATAACACGGAACACCTTATACTAGTCCTCGCATCCGCCTCACAAGGTCAGCTCTGGCTCTGCTAGCGGTAGCGTGGCTAGGCTACCGATTTTGGTCCACATCAGTATCGTAGCACATCTTGGGAGATCTTGGAGATTGACATAATATGGTGAGTGTTTCTTATTCGAACTCTAAAAGGAAATACCCACATTTTAAGGATGGTAGTCGAAATAACAAATGGGATGAATTATCCAATTTGAATTTGCAGTGTATTTATGGTAGTGTATTATGGTAGAATGCCCTTTTCATTAAAATAATTTTGACAAGTCTTACGTACTAGGGCATTTTGCGCTCTTTATGTCTGTGGGAAATGAACGGTTACAGCTCGTTATTCCGAAGGTTCGTTATTCCGAAGGTTCGTTATTCCTAAGGTTCGTCATTCCGAAGGTTTGTTAGTCCGAAAATGAAATAAGGTTCGTTATTCCGAAGGTTCGTTCGTTCGAAAATGAAAACAGGTTCGTAATTCCGAAGCTTCGTTAATCCGAAAACGAAATAAGGTTCGTTATTCCGAAGGTTCGTTAATCCGAAAATGTAATAATGTTCGTTAGTTCGTTAGTTATTTTCGGACTAACGAACCTTATTTCATTTTAACGAACCTGTTTTCATTTTCCGACTAAACCTTCAGAAAAATGAAACTTCGGAATAATGCCACAAATGTTCCGATAAAAGAACCCTTTTTCATTTTCGGACTAACGAACATCTAGGTATACGCAATTGCGTGTTTCGGAGTAACGAACCTTCGGAATAACGAACATCACGAAATGAACATGAGTCCCGTATGGTCTAATGCTAATCCAAACTATACAGGGACTTTCACCTTAGGACAATCACCAGGTATTATAATGATGGGGGGACCATAGTTCGCGCACATTTTATATTTTTAATGAAGGCAATTTTTGATCCATAATTTCTCAATTTTTATCAAAAATTCTTCTGATTTAAATGACACCAAAGGCAAAACAAAGTTTTAGATTTCAAATGGGCGCAAGAAGAACATGTTATTTACGAAGAATTCCCGAGATATCGCGATCGCAAAATTCGATGTCGTATCGCACCGCTCTGGACCTGGAAAAGTGTTATAAAAATAACGAGACCTAACTTCGCGCACGCCAGTTTTCAAGTGATTAATACAAAATAGAGATCCATAAAAGGTAAGATAATCGCATTTCTAGGAAGGCAAAATGCCGCTGAATAATTTGATACCACATTTTACTTACAATTTTGATGACATCGTCTCTCGAAAAGAGGACCCTTGTCGACAAGTCCAGTTTTTGTCAGAACGAACGCAAAACGCTGCCAAATTTGCCGATTTTTCATTCATAATTTCAAAATTCCTTCTCTAATTTCAAAAGGAAAGTAACTTTCAGGGTAATTTTAGGGTGCTCTTTCCGTTGGTGCTACCAGTTTTTCACAATCTTTTCTAGTTTTTGAGATATTGCCCTGTGCGCGAAGTTTGGACCTGCGCGAAGTTAGGTCACTCTGCCATACAGATAATGCCTGCCTAGAGGTTTAACCCATTTGTGACAGGAATTATTTAAAGCCTAATTTGATCAGCTTTTATTCTTCAAATTGGCAAAACCAACATTCTTATTTTATTGCTACATTTTTCTTATAAAACTTCATGTATCTGAAATGAATATAAATTGACAGAAATTATGATGAGAAGTCAAAAAGTTGCCAATTTGCATGGGAAAACGGTGATTTAAAACTTTCTATCACATTGCCAATTTAAGGATTTTAATGCTTATTTTCCTTTTAAAAATTTTCAGCATCAAACAACGAATATTGACGCAACCAAAATGGGTCCAGTGTGTGTAGAATTTTTTGCTCTTTCTGCTCATGTATTTGGTATGATTTTTAGGGCTTTGCATCAAAAGATATTAGGCCAAACCACAAAATGTGGACCTCCGTCATGAATGGGTTAATATAACATTTCATTTCCCCGACGGAGTTATATTTTGCCCAAGGGGTTATATTTTCCCCGAAGGGCGCAGCGCTGAGGGAAAATATTGTCCCGAGGGAAAAATATAGCTTCGGAAGGGAGATGAAATATTATTTATTAAAGAGATAGACCAGGCAATATCTGTTATATTATATAGTCTGTATAGATTCGCCATCAGAGTACAGCATTAACTCGCACTGTCTGCTGCAGCTCCGATGTAAAAAAAAATAATAGGCCTAGCTACGTAATAAGGAAAAAATACAGCTCGCGCCTGCATGCAGCATGCATACTACGCGTACACACCTGACTACGCAGCATAGTTACGCAGTGAGTGACGTCATGTCGGTGAATATAACGCCGTTATATTGACCGAGGTGAACGTCAAAACCACAATATAACAATTGCGATCCTTGCAGCACTAGTAACGTGATGGTGTTTTGACCAATCATTGATTCATATCTATATAGGCTATGTAATATTGAATTATTTGCTGTACCTTGCACTTTCCAGTATATTCATCCATGCCTGCGGCCCCAGTCAAATTTAACTTCACTTTTGAAAGTTTTGAATTAACTGGTTTATGCTTAAGTGAAACTTTTAATGAAAAGTCTTATACCTAATCAATAACTTCCTGATGCAATATCGCCGAGAAGTAAGTTTCTCTTTGAATGTCTATATTCTACCCGTTTCTTTGACTGTAAGATTAGTTCCGTCTAATGAATCTGTCTGCCTACACAAGTTTGATACCCTTATTATGTACCAAACTACAGTATTTCACATTAGAATTCTAAAAATCAAAATATGAATTTATCATTTCTAAAATGATGCCGATGTGATCAAAACTGTATCTTTGTTAGGCCATTAATACAGAAGCTTGTTTAGGAAAATACAAAATTAATTTCCTCCTGAATGGAGCCAAGGCCGTAGCCCTATAAACTTTCTTCTCATTTTTGCAATTTTCCTGTACTGCGTGCTCACTCAAGCACGACGTTACGAAATTGGCAATTAATGGAATGGAATTAGCTTAGCTTGCCAGACATTAATTACAGCGTTCAACTCTCTCAAAGATATTTAATTTAGGTCTGTCAATAAATATGCCTTTTCAGTCTTATGTACTCAGTCAAGCGTGAAAACGTGGCTTAAACGGCTGAAAGTTGTCAACATGCATGCATCCGGCCAAGACGTCACTGAAAATTATGACTTATCTCTGTGTCAGTTCATGGAGCGATTATATTTTGGGGGGTCAAATTTTGATATGGTTGTTTTTCGCCTTCATCCCATGTCACTCAACCGTGTTGTATTGAATACCATTTCAAAAAGTCATTGACACCTCTTAAAACATGTTTCTCAAGACTTTCCATACAAATTCAAACTTGTAAGATGTCAACAAACTGATTATTTTTTCTTTGTCGTGTGTTCAGTCAACCGTGAAATAACGTACATAAATGGCACAATATGTCTGGAAGCAACCATAAAACATAACACCTACCCTAAAGTGACGGATCCAGAATTTCTCCAAGCATCAGTTATTCAAAGTTATGAACCTTGCTAACTTCGCAAAGTGGCCATTTTGTCTCCTAACTGTGCTCACCTGAAGCATGACAAGACGACTCTCCACAATTTTTACACAAACGGTAACTAGGAAGTTTTGCTACACGCAAGTATGATCAGATTTGTTTCAACACCTGATCAACAAATATTGCAGGTTTTTTTTAAGGGGGACCTACATGTATTTTTTGTGCACAGTTTAGGTCAACACTAGATTTGTATATAAGGTGGGAGTTTTCTCAGACTGGTTTACAATTTGCCCAGAACTTGCTCAGAATGTGCCCACTTCTCGCAGAAGTAACCTGTGTCGAACACACGCAGTATTCTCAGTTATAATCACCATCTGATCAGAGTAGGCCCTATCCTAGTTACATTTCCCTGATCTGATTGAAGTTATCAACCTGTAGAGAACGCTTTCATTCAATCCCGACTTGGACAATGAAGTGGACATTATTTTGGGACATCGTTCCAAACGCCATTTCGACATTGTCATCGACTTTGTCTTCGACATCACTAAGGACAATTATCTAAATTCGAAGTATGTGGACATTGATCCCAATTTCGATGTCGTCTTTGACATCGTCATCGACTTCGTCTTCGACATCGCCGTGGACTTTGGAATTATCTGGAATTACCATGGAATATATTACAGTTTAGCACAGTGGACTTTTTATCTCCCAGTCTTCTTTAATGTAGGTCTTGACATTTAATTTGATTGCTTCCGTTTCCTGTTAGATTGTAAATGATAGTAACGAAACATTTTCTCATTTAATCAATAATTCATTTGTTGCATATCTTATCATTCTTCGACCTGACATCGTAACAAGTTTATGTAGGCTTTTCGCTGATTGTTGAATTTTTTGAAAGAAACAAAGTTAAATCATATCAAATCAAAGAAAAAGGAGGAAGAGGAGGAGGAAGAGAGGAGGAAGAAGAAGAAGCAGCAGCAGCAGCGGAAGAAGAAGAAAAAGAAGAAGAAGAAGAAGAAGAAGAAGAAGAAGAAGAAGAAGAAAAAGAATAAGTAACGAAGAACAACTAAAGGGCTATCAACATGACGAGGATGGGGAAGAAGAGGAAAACCCAACGACGACGATGATGATGATGATGACGATAAGGATGATGAAAATGATGACAATGATGATGATAATGATGACGAAGATGATGAGGATTATGATGATGATGATCATGGGGATGAAAATGATGATGATGATGATGATGATGATGATAATTATGATGGTGATGAAAAGAACAATATTACCGTTTAATCATGGTGTATCTGGCCATGTTTTTTTAAAGATTGATGCGAATTGATGGCAACTTGAAATCATTCGCGAACTTGAATTAAACGGACTGACTTCAAGATGGATTGATTTGAATCAATTGCACCTCTTAAAAAGACAGGGCCCTTGTATATTAATTTGTAACAATATTAAATCATCTGAACTGAGTACATGTATTTTTCAAAAATTGATATCCGCAGGCTAAGGATCAGAGGCTCCGAGTAGTCTGGATGTTCTTCTTAGGTTCCATAACCTTCTTGTCCTTCGGTAGGTATAATCATGATAATCCCGGGTATGATTTGAACATTGTCTCTCTTCTTCATTTTGTTTCACCTCCATGAATATATATATATATATATATATATATATATATATATATATATATATATATATACATATATATATATATATATATAACAAACAAACCTACAAAACCGATGCTTTCATAATGTAAACGGGAATAAGGGTAATCTAAATTATTTGGTGCCGCTGAGTATTACATGGCGAGCGCCTCCTACCCGATTACCAATTTTCTAGTTTCTGTTATGAGCAAGCGAAGAGAGTAAGAAAAAAGTTAATTTCAACTCCCATTTCATAATACCTCCCCCTTATATTTTTTCTCATATACCCATCCAACCCAATGGGTGGAACAATTTCAAAATACCCATCCATACCTATACACACTTTAATTCTTTTCCTTCTGTTCCTCGTTATATGTTTTTTTTTTTTCAGTCATACATAAATGTAGTGAGATAGGGTAACATAATATCAATAATGGTATTTGTGAGCAAGCAAAATGAGCGAGAACAAATTCAGCTAGTATACTTTCATTCATTTATAATGATTATGTATGAACTTATGGCATTAAAAAAAGAACCATTGATAATTTATCATCTATTCAGTGATGAATTTCTTTATTTCTTAATTTATTTGTTTATTTCTCTCTTGCTTTCACTTTGTTTCTTTCTTTATATATTTATTAATTTATTCAACTATATTTTTAGCTTGCCACATAATCGTCTCACGGGCTTCTGTTTCAGAACAGGGAGCGTAATACATGATGTAGTATTGCTCCCTATTCTTCATGTATCTCCTGTCTATATCGTTAGCACTTCTTGAATCAGTCTACCCTGCTTTATTCATTATTTACCCTCAATGGCGCAAAATGTTCGGTGCTTGAACTCATCAAACCTTCTTCAAACATGCTTGCATTTTCACTATTCTTCGTCCAGGCTGCAAACTTCAATTCAATTCAATTTTATTCTCCAGGAAGAAATTTGTCTTGCATATATACATGAAACTTTACATTGGCGTTCGAGCATTACATTTTAATCATTACACGTAAACTGAACCTCATAAAATTGGGATCTTGGGCAGCTAAGTCGAGTCCTTAATTATCTTATGAAAAAGTTACCAATGAATATGACGGGCCTGAGAGATTTGAGGGAGGGGGGGGGGGGGAAGGGAGGAAAAAAATTCCGACGCGAAGGGGGAAAAGACGAGAAAGTCATGGTGTTCGTTTTTGTTTTTATTTTTTTGTTTTTGACGGCTCGTTTTTCTAAAGATGCGTTATTCGGGAAATGATATAGGATTTTCTAAATGTTTAAAAAAAAAATATGAAACCTAGTTCATTTTTGGTATTATAAACCTTATTTTCATTAATTTTTTGGAATGATGAACCACATTCTCGTTTCCAGAATTACGATCTTTCCGAATTATGCAGCATCAAATAACGAAGGCTTTGGATTAATGAATCTCTGATTTTGGATTAACCTTAGGGAAATCTCAAAGTAACCAGAAGATCACAGTATTTCTGTTTGTTTTTTTCCTCATATAGCGTTAGCCGTCCTGCCGGGTTGGTCCAATACAGGGACGTCCTGTGTAGACGGATACGGGCTGAATTGCACCTTGCCTACTCCTCAACGGTGTAAGGTGATTCGACATCCCAACGGCAGCATAATACAGACCATCCCAAAGCTATTCTCTTTTCCATCCTTTGTAGAACAGATTCCAGGGCTTGCAGGAAGACAGATTATCTGCAGACTCCCTGGTAAGTAGTCATTTGATTAATGATGATAATAATGATGATGATAATAATAATAATAATGATGATGATGATGATGTTGATAATAATAATAAGAAGAATAATAATAATAATTAATAATAATAATAATAATAATAGTAATAATAATAATAATATTAATAATAATAATGATGATAACAATGACCATTCGTATAGCGATCATATATAATAGCGCTAAAGCAGATCAGGTACACATTGACACCTGGGTGGAGAGTGGCAAATATAGACCAATGTCTTGCCAAAGGACATCAGTGCCGGGCTGGGACTCGAACCCCGTACCTTGTGATCTGCAGTCCGTATATCCACCAGACCACGACACCTGACTACTGGACACCGATTGTATACAGAAAATCTGTGATGCAGTCATTAGGCTGAATAGGACAATCTTTCTATGTGTTAGGAGTGAATACGCTAATGTATATTAGTAGAGCAGCTTTTAGGGTCACCGTGGACCTATACTAGAAGAAATCTCTTTATGACTATCTTGAGGTCCAAGCCATGTGAAATCATGAAGGAACTTCAAGTTATCTAGCATAGAAATACAACAATTTGAGACCATATTCGATACAACTAGGCTTAGCTGAGCATGTTGAGTGGGCATAATCAGATCGAATGATGACCCAATATCAACAAAATAGATTATATTGAAATGATATGTACTTTTGTGTTATTTACAATACAATGATTAAAACAAAGAAGACAAATTAAATGTCAAGACTTAGAGTAAAGAAGAATGGGAGTTAAAGGGTCCACTGTGCTGAGGTATATCCAATATAAAATTGCAGGGTGGTTCAAGCAATAGTAAAAATTCACGACGATGTCGAAGACGATGTCGAAATGTTGAAGATCAAATTGGGATCAATATCCACGATGATGTTGAAATGTTACAGGTCAAATTGGGATCATTGTCCACGATGACGTCGAAGACGATCTCAAAACTGATGTCGAAACGATGTCAAAGATGACGTTGGGAATGATGTCCAAAAATAATGTAGAATTCAGTGTTAAGGACGAGGCTTAAGCCGTTCTCCAAAGGTTGATAATCAGATGGTGATGAGAATTTACTTTCTTTAAAAAATCCACGTTGTTAACTTGAATAAATTGCACATGAAATCTGCATGGGCAAATTCAGTCTGAGAACTAACTCCCAGGTTATACAAATCTGTTATTAATCTAGAATACTCTTGAAATATCCCTTCCTTTCTGGATGAAAGCAAAATCTATTATTCTTCCCTACCACATGTAGGCCAGACTGTAAACATGTCATTATTATTCTTTTCTGTGTATATTACATAAGCTATTTAGACTCTGATATGTATAGACCATTGAATTCTGAGTTCAGTACATTGTCAAGTATGATGCTGACATCATAACAACAGGAAATGTGGATAACATACTAGAATATTCCACCTTTTCCAACAAAACAAGAATGAATAATTGGTATTCAAGTAGCTTCTACATGACTTTTGTGTCTAATTATTTCTAAAACCTTAAACAGAGACTATAACAAATTATATAATGAAATGCTAACATGACACATGAAATAATCTAGAATGTTCTTAGATGTTTAATGAGTACTGTGATTCTATCTGTGTTGCTAACTTCAACAAACTGTGAATGATTGATTTTAAAGAAATTTCCAAGATTATAAGTACATAAAGAAAATAATTTCCTTCAAGACTACAAAACCATAATTCGATATGAATTTACATACGTGTCAACCTCATAAGCTTTTCATTTAAGCGCTATGCGTTATGCAGTTGTTTTCCATCATCCCCAAATATCATCTTTCAGCAAACCGGTCAAGGTGGGAAAGTAATTTATTTCAAATTTGCATAATCTTTTTTCCCCTTGTGTTTTCACTTATGTTAAAGATTGTGTCAAAGACCTCTGTAAAAATGGCTGGTGCGAAGAGACCGAGGCTGGCCACAAATGTCACTGCTCAACCGGATTTCAAGGGGAACACTGCGACGAAAGTAAGCACATTGGCCATTATGACGTCATAGCTGGAGTTTATCAGGATACTTTCTCCTCTCTAATTACCTTTCTTAAGTCCCCTCACTTCGTCCCCTTCCATCTTCCCTCACTTTAAGATCCCCGACCTCTTCCCCCCTTCCCCCCTCATCCTTATCCTGCAATTCCTCCCACATCTGCCTCTCCCTCTCCTCTCCCCTTCCCTCTCATCCTTCCCTCCCCTTCCCGCATCCTTCCCCTTCATCCTTCCCTTCCTCTTCCCCCCTCATCCCTTCTCCCCCTTCCCTTCCCCTTGCCTGCCTTCCCCTTTCCGTATACAAAATACTTTTTAAGTATTAATTACGTAAAGTTCTGTATACGTCATCATTGTAATGTTTGGCCATGTTGTATACGAAATTGCAACGCGATTCAGTTGGATCTACGAAAGCGATGACCAAGCCCAAGACGAAGCCTAAAACCATGAAGTCGGTGCAACCGGAGACAACAACATCGCAAGACCCCATCATCCCTGGTACTCTACAGAAATCTTAAAATGAAGTTAAACGATGATATCTTCATGATTGAGCCTATTGTATCTACTCATAACATATGTGTGTGTGTGTGTGTGTGTGTGTTTTTATCTTTATTTTTTTTATGAATAGATCTGTTTGTCCCAGGAACGAAAAGTAAAGTGCTAACTTTGTCCAAATAGATTATGATCTTTAAAACCTAAAATTGTTCCATTTCAAGTCTACTGAGATTTAACATTCCTGGTTTTAGGCCTACTGGACTTGTTAAGGTGCATTTTCTCAGATCTTATTCCTTTGTACTTTCCCTTTATTAAAACCGTAGGCACGCCACCCACGGTAATAAAATGCGTTATTACTGTGGGTTTGGTGCATTTTTATTTCGGATTCAACAGAATCATGGACTACGGAAGCGACGACCAAGTCCAAGACGAGCCTTGCGACCATGATGTCGGAACAACAAAAGACAACGACATTGCAAGAAACCACCACCTCCGGTGAGAAATTTGAAAATGAAATCGTATTGAGGTCGATCATAATTTCATGATCTTGGCAACCCTCTTGACATTGAATAGCGTACACGTCGTATAGTTTTTCCTTTCCTTTGAAAATTTCTCCCTGCGATGTACGAGTTTCTGTTTAAGAGTGTTTGCTGGTTTGAAGTATACGGGGATGTGATAAGCTGCAATGATCCATTGGAGTTTCTCAGGGAGTCCGCTGATGTAACGTACCGAGACAGCTATGCCTCGACGTTGCTCTATTGGGCGAGGTTTATTGTCATGGTGCTGATGATTACGCCGGTGGATGGCTTTGTCTATGCTAGTGGTAACCACACACCCGTAAGAGTTCCTAATTCTCCTTTGATTCCTCGGAAGAAGGAATGTAGGAAGCCATGTGGAACAAAGTCCTTACCACTTCCAGTTTGTGGATTAGGGTATGGTGGGAGTCAAAAGGGAGGTACTACTCCGTATAGGTGACTTTTCTGTAGACAGAGGAAAAGAAAGCGTTTCGTCGTCCTTGATGGTGATAAGACAATCTTAGGAAAGCTAGTTGATTCTCCTTCACTTTCTCAACTGTAAACTTGATGCAGGGATCACAATTATTGATGTGTTCAAGGAAAGCATCACATTCTGCAGTCTTAATCTTGACTCAGGTATCGTCCATATCTGAACCAATGGGTAGGTGAAATGCCGGGAAATGAAGTTAGGGCTAAATCTTCAAAGTCTTCCATCTGCAAACTGGTAAGAACTGGCGAGATGGGAGAGCCCATGGCACATCCATGTTTTTGTTATTTGTAGAAAGTGCCATCAGAGATAAAATAAGTTGTGGAAAGACAGAGTTTTAATAGTTGACAGATTTGATCCGGATTGAGTTTGGTTCTTGAGCCGAGGCTAGAGCCCGCAAGCGCCTTGTTAAGGACTCTAGCCTCGGCTCAAAAACCAAATTCAATCCAATTGATTAAAATTGGTAGCAGGATTATTGGGTGCTTCCATGCATGTGATTATGCTCTGATACTAAAGGCCTACTCGTGGATGGGTCCTGATAGTTGATTAGTTAATTACTTTTGTAATTATGGGAAGTGTTCCACTTCTCCCCGGTCTCCCCTAGTCATTACTAGATCATTTCTGCATCAGTAACGATAGGCTTACTTACATTATTATTATTGTTATTATTGTTATTTATTCGACCAAATTAAAAAAGCACAGGTACAGTAAATCAATAGCAGCGGAGAAAATACATAACAAGAATGAAAGAACATGTAAAAAAAAAAAAAACGATTAGGGAGCATCAAGTGGGTCAGGGTGCACAAAAGTGAAGTACAACACTGCTGCCCGGAGGCATGTCCCCCCACATCTGCTACTCCCAAGACATACATGATAAAAATTTCATACATAGAATATTGCACATAATGAAGAAAGTTATGTCAATAAATAGTAGATAATTTAAGATTAATTACATCAAATTTTTCAGTAACCTTTCGGAGCGATCCCTTACACTGGGATGCTGCTGCTGCAGCTGGTTGCAGCAGCATGCATAATCTCCGAGGGGTTGAACCATCCCTGTCTGCCTTTCTGTTGTAGTTACGAGGCATAATCATTCAGTTTCCCTGCAGAATACAAGAAAAAAATATGAAGAAAATGTAGGATGTGTAATTGTGTATTAGGGTAAGTTGCAACATCTGAAATTGCAGAGATGGGGTAATTGTTATACTGTAACAACCGTTTCCCCAATCCTAGTTTGCGAGTGAAATCTCATTACTCTCAGAAAACAACGTAACCTAGGAAAGTAAGGCCAAATGAAATTAATTCTTAGATTCTCGTCCCCCTCCTTCCTTTTTTTTTCGGTAAGCCTCACAAATTTTGTTGTTTTGTTATTGTTGTTCTGAAATTAAATTGATTTTAATCTGAGTAGGTCTACTTCCAAACAATGAGGTTACACTGAAAACCATCATCATTTTTACACCGTTTTTGAGCCTCCTAAGTGTTTATATGTCATTAAAACATCAAAGGGAAAAATGAAAAGGGGGGAAAAGAGGAAATTTGTATCAAAATTTTCCGAAAAGCATCTCATGTACAAAAAATATCAAATATCAAATAACATGGAACCCCCCTCCTCAATTAGTCCGGACGAAAAGCTAGAAAACAATTTTACTTGGCCTTATACTCCTACGAAAAGAACATCAAAACACACTTAATCCATTCACTTATCAACGACCATTTTACTCAAAACACATTGGATGCAGTATGCAAATGCCGAAAATTTAAAAAGATTATTTACAAAGAAAAAAAAAAGCATATTTTTTCACCTACCTTTTAGACGAAACGTCCGGGGATCTCCAGACCTTACAGAGACAGAACTATAAACGCTCTCTCTTGTCCAGGTTTTGAGAAATGGCGAGTGTAACAACTTGCCTGTGTAACAACTGTTAGACCCGGGCTCCGCAACACAAGCTTAGCGATTGATCGTACGATTGATTTTTACGACTGATTGCACAGAGTGACTCGGTGATCAATGCAATCAATCGTAAAAATCAATCCTACGATCAATTTTTAAGCTTTGTGTTAGGGGTCCCCGGTCTCCCCCTACCCACACAATTTTTTTGGGTCTTTTTCAGTCTCTACCCAGTAATCCTTTATGTCATGTTCCTTGAAGCTAATTGGTTTACATATTGTTTGATCTTTTTAGCTTGTTCTTCTCCGCTGGAAGTTCAAAATGGCGGGTCTGTATATTACTTTAGTACATCTGAGATGAATCATTCCTCCGCGCTTTTATCTTGTTCTGAACACGACTCCCACCTGGTCTACATCGAGACTGAAGAAGAGCAGGTCTTCATCGTGGACCAAGCACAGGCTCTGGGCTGCCGTGTGGCATACTGGATCGGACTGAGAGGCCTATCTCGTCCAGACGCCAGGTGGTTCGACGGAACGAACGTTTCATCTGACATGTATGATATGTTTGATCGTTTATCATTCAATGATGGAGGGGAGTGTTTCCGAATTACATGTATTTCAACCGACCTCTGTCCGTGGCGTGATTTGCGGTGCTCCTTTGAATATAAATACATTTGCGAGAATGAAATTGATGATAATGCTTGATGTTTTTTTTTCTTATTTCAGTTGTTAATACCACCCACCCCACCCCCAAATCTGAACAAGGTTTTCGTTTTCATGTCATTGGTTGTATAATATTCTAGCGGAACATAAATTATACTCGAATTTGTCTTTGAAAATAGACAAGTGTATGCACTAAGAATACAAGGTTCAATTGTGCACCCTTCAAATGCAACACTGGGAGCTTCTTATGGGTACAAATTTGCACCTAAAGAAGCATTATGCATCATTAAGGGTGCAGTGGGCTACATTTTGCACCCTTAAGGATGCAGAGTTGTACCCCTTGGGGAAGGTGTAAATTTGGACCCTTTTTAATGCAAAAAATTCTGCACAACAAGTACGTAATTGGTGCATCTTTACACCTTCTTCATGTGCACCTTTTAGGGTGCAAGATTGCACCTCAAAAGTTGGTGCTATTGTTGCATTTAGGATGCAAATTGAACCTTTCATTCTTAGTTTGAAAAGTTAATAAATTGTTTGTGAACTAAGAAGTTGAATTACCATGTTACAATGTCTCAAAGACGGCACTTTTTTGACGATATTCTAAGCACTTTTGATGTGAGTTTTGTGCATTTAATGTTGCTGTTATTTTATTCACTAAGTCAAAGTACATACATACATGACATTGCACATGTACAATATTATTGGTCATTAGCGGTTCGTTCTTCCAAACACTGATTCTGCTTCTTTTCCTAGTTTATTTGTGCAGTAGCTCTTACCTCATCAAAATAATGAACTGTAAATATATTAATCAAAATAAAAAACGTATTTTGTCAGATGATGATATGAAGTGCCGTATACTGGTAAAGAACATTTAGAATCATGAAACTTAGGACAACTGAAGCTTCGGGCTCGTGGAGTTTCGGACCAGAGAACGTTCGAACTCATGAACCTATTTTTTACGACTTAATCTTCGAACGAATAAACATTTGGATTGGTTAAAATTCGCACGTATGAGCCTGAACATTGGTGGATCTTTGGACGACTGAACCTTTGCACCGCTTTGCTTTGGACTGATTCATGAAAATGCTGTCATTAGAGCCACTGGCGTAGCTAGGGGGACACAAGGGGGCCATCCCCCCCCCCCCCCCTGTCGATTGGCGAGCAAAAAAAAAAAAAAAAAAAAAAAAAAAAAAGAAAGAAAGAAAGAAAGAAGAAGAAGAAAAAACTTTCATCGAGTCTACTTCACATAACTTACCCTACCCCTACCCTGCGAAATGAAAGTAAAACGTAAATATTCCACTTCTCATATAAGTTATCCCTAATACTGAATTTCAGAATGCAGAAAATGCCATTTTCATGCACGAATTTTCAAAAATCTCCCGACCATGAGGGAGAGGGGATACTCCCCTCCCACACCCTGCCCCGCTCGGTCGCTTCGCTCCCTCGCCTTGGCCCCCTATATGCCATTTCTCATATAAGTTATCCCTAATACTGAATTTTATGTGAGATGCCACTACTCTTTGAAAAAAAAAAAAAGAGTGAACGCATTCACTCTGTTCGGGGTAAATTTAAGAAAAGAGTGATATTGTGATATTCACTCTTTTAGGGGTGACCTCAGTGATAACTCAAGGATTTTTAGTAATCACTGAGGTCACCCCTAAAAGAGTGAATTAAAAAATGAATAATACAATCTGTACTCTTAATTCACTCTTAATTCACTTTTTTGTTAGATTTACCCCTAACAGAGTGGAAGCGTTCACTCCTTTTTTTTTTAAAGACAAAGTATGCATAGCTGAAACCTGAAATCTTTGGAAAGCAATATTCATGATATTGGTATAAATAAAGTTCTATAATTGCTGTGTGCACATCCATGTATGTTATCACCACTTCGTTTATTTTGTTGTATATTTAAGTGAGAAGAGGAGACATGTACAGCAAAGCGCTAGACACGTGCAGAGAGAAGTATGAGGCGCTATATGAATTCAGAATATTATTATCATTGAGGATTTCGATAAACATCACGAATTCAGCTATTCCTACCCAATAACCCCCTCTCTCTCAATCCTCCTCTCTCTTTGTCTTCTTGCGCTTCTTCTTCTTCTTCTTCTTCTTCTTCTTCTTCTTCTTCTTCTTCTTCTTCTCCTTCCTTTTCTGCTTCTTCCTCTTCTTCCTTTTCCCCTTCTTCTTCTCCTTCTACTACTCTTTCTTCTCTTTCTTCTGTATTATCCTCTCTCTGTTTCTGTCTCTCAATTTCTTCCTTTTCGTTCTCCCTCTCTCTAATTAAATTGCATTTTCCTGTTTCTCTTACCCCACAGTCAAAATTATGCCACACTTATCTTAATGAAGGACACGGGAGCCTTAAGACGTGACAAATTAATGTTATGTGATTAATGGATTTTTTTTTTTGATTGCTCATAATTATCAGAAAAATTCAATGACGACATGGCCGTTTTATATTCTGCTCGATTTGTTGGTTCTAAGGTAACTCGTGTTGTAAAAATATGAGGTGACAACATACTTCACCGAAGGCCCGCGAGGCCGAGAATAGCTAATTGTAATCTATGATATCACACCGTTCTGACCAATTCCTGTGCCAGAAGGAAGTTTAATAAGTATTAAAGGGCAGCGAATGTTTGTCATTAAAGTTGTCGAACATCCGGAAACGAGGACTAAACATGCTAATTATTTCATATACCGATAGCGCATTATTTTGTGATGAAGGCAAGTACGATACGAGAAAAGTCGGCCTCGCGGGCCTTCCGTCTCCCGGGCCTTCGGTCAAGTGGGCAGACCCCAAATATGATTAGCAATATCCCATAATGATATCTCATCTATCCACCAGTCAGCATCGTCAGAATCAGGTTAAATTTCTTATCTCGATACGATTTTCATACAAGTTTAACCACTGATCTGAAAGGGGGAAAAAATCCAGTTCTGCATCGATCGAGTCAAACTTGTTTCAGTTGATGGACTGTAATCATGGTAATTCGACCATTTTCTCTGTCACTTTGCTTTAATACCCTCTTTCTTGATATCATCGAGAAAATTAAAATTTTTCAATTTAAACATTGTCCTTAACGAGCTAGTCCACAATTTACCAGCACTCTCTTATCATAATAAGATACTTTATAATACTCAGTTTCTCGCATCCACCTCGCAAGATGCTCAAGACGTACCCGCTCTGCTAGGATAACGATTTCGGTGGAAATCAATAAACATCTTGTGAGATCTCGGAGATTGACACGGGACGATGAGTATTTCTTGTGATTTGTATGAAATCTTATACCCTCATTTTAAGCATGATAGGGGAAGTAATTAGTATCCCAGAGGGAGAATTATCAGAATTTAAATTTCCACTGTATTTTTGGTAGGACGACTTTACATTTGAAAAAAGTTATTTGGGCAATTAACGTCCTATATGTTACCAAAATAAGGAAATAGAAGTTGATTTGAATTGATCGCATCTTGAAATCAATCGCAACCCTGGGACAGCAATTGCGATTAATATCGAGTTGCGATTCATTTGCAAGACAGGGGCCCTTTTTGTCGATTTGTAACAATCTTCATTTGAACTGAGTGTATGTCGCTTTCATATCTGCAGGCTAAAGATGAAAAGCTTCGGTTTTGGACGTACCTGTCTGGCTTCATTACCTTCTTGTCCTTCGGTAAGTAAAAATTTAATTGCTTGTTCCCTTCATTTTTTTCCATTTCCACGAATGTAAAAACAACAACAACAAGGCCCAAAGACCGCCCTCCCCCTCCGGATGCTTTCAACATGTAAACAGGAGAAAGACGTAATACATAAATTCTAAATTTATTTTCAGTCGCTGAGTATTACACATACATTTCACGCGTATAAGGGGCTGCCGTCTCCTATAGCCGGATATTCGGCTATTTTCTTTTATGAGGGAAAGAAGTAAGCGAAAAAAATCAAAAATCATATCTTATACATGTAATATAGGGTAACGGACATCGATGACATGATGTTTATGAGCGAGCAAGGCGGCGAGAAAGAACAAATTCAACTTTTTCTGCAGTTAATGATTAATCAGGATAATGTATCAACTTATGACATTAACAAAGGAACTTTTTATGATTTATTTATCTATAAATTGATCCGTTTATTTCTTTTTTTCTTAAATTCTTTATTCAGTCACTAAATTTCTTTCCTTGTTTATTGTAAAGTCAGTTTCATCATGACTGTTATCTGTTTTATTCTTAACAGAGTCAACCGATTCAGTGACTAAAGAAGCGAGGACCACAATGTTGGAACATTTAGAAACAACGACATCACAAGACTCCACCGCTTCTGGTAAGCTATACAGAAATTTGAAAATGACGAAATTAAGTCGATTATAACTATATGATTAAGCCTTTTGTAAAGAATGATAATTCATGTTTTAAAAAAAAAAGATCTATCGTAATATTTCATGGAACGAAAATTACTACGAAACTGATGAATTGCTAACTTCCTCTCATTTTATCTTTCATCAAATTTTATTTAACATTCCTGGTTTGAGGCCTACTCGACATGCTCGACTTGTTAAGTTGCCTTCTCAGGATCTCATTCCTTTTGACATGTAATTCCAACTCTTAAAACTGCATGTAGACACGTCACGTCCATTCACATGCGTTATTTTCTAACCTTGTGTTTTAATTTCATTCAGGGTGAACGGAATCATCGACTACGGGAGCGAGGACCAAGTCCACTTCGACCGCGATGTCGGAACAACCAGAGACGACATCGCAAGAAACCACCATCAAGGGCAAAATAAACGTCCTGGACTCCAGTGTTGACAACTGGATCGGACTGCGAGTCCAATCACGTAGAGACGTCAGGTGGTGGGACGGATCAAGCCTTACATAATGATAAGACTGCCGTCAGTGTAAGACACGCGTGTTTAATAATTAAGTCAGAAAAAACCTACAAGTGGCAGGATCGGAACTGCTCCAACGAATATAAATACATATGCGAGAAAGAAATCGATATTGCGTGACGTTTTTTTCTTATTTCAGTTGTTCATACCACATGTCTTCGGCAACAGTGCATCAGAAGGGCAAGGAGGATAAAGCTCCATCCCCCACCTCTTAAATTCTGAACCAGGCTTTAGTTTTCTTGTCACTGGTCATATATAATCCAGCGGAGAATAAAACTATACTATTATTTGTCTTTGAAAATGGTGAATGTGAATTAATTGATTGTGAATTATGATGTTTGAATAGTTATTTTTAAAATTTCTCATATACAGTGCACTTTAAAAAAAAATATTCTTAAGCACTTTTAGCGTTATTGTTATTTTTGTTGTTTTATACGCCAATTCAAAGTACACAGTGTACACAGGCGCGGATCCAGTACTTTTTTTTTTGCTTGTCGAGAAATTTTTGGACCTTTAATAGGAGAATAAGATACGCCTACTCCCCTATACGGTTTTTACGACACACGCTAAAAAATTTAGAATTTTTTATGCACCCCCCCCCCCGCTTATCAGCTTTCCCGACCGCGAGCGGGAGTTCACTGCCAGAATGTAATGTACGACCTCCCCCCCCCCCCCCCCCCCCATCAAATCCTGGATCCGCGGCTGAGTGCACATGTATCTATATGGAACATGTACGTTATTCTTGTTCACTGTTGTTTCGCTCTTATAAGCATTATAGATTCTGATTCTAACAGATTCAAACTTGTTTGTGCAGTAGCTCTTACTTCATCACAGGATGAAATGTTTATTAAATTTAAAGTGCATTTTGTCAGATGACGTCTATAAAGTACCAATGCTGACTCTAATAAAGAACCTTCAGAATCTTGAAAACTTCGTACGACTGAAGCTTCGGCCAACGTGGATCTACGGACTGGTGGAGTTTCGGACTAGTGAACTATGGACGACTCAACCATGTCAACCTTCGGCCGGATGAATATTCGAACTCGGATGAAGAGCCTATAAAACACTAGTAGATCTTCGGGCAACTGAGCCTTGCACGGCTATGATTCGGACTGATTCATGAAGTTGCGGTCTTATGCACACAGGAAAGTCCCCGTGATTATTTAAAAAACAAAAACACACTAATTATGTCGAAAGTCTGTGTAAATAACACATGTTTACTATGTTGTAATTTCATGTGGATTGTCTTATAGTTGCCATTTCTAAACAGAAGAAGTGATTATTGATAACTTATCAGTAACCGTTGTGAAGTTGAATGTTGTAAGTTTCATTTAAATTTTCAAATGATCTTTCCAGGATATTTATCATTCTTAATTTTAACGAGATTTTCACATTTTAACAAACTGTTGGTATGTGTGTATCAGTGATCAATAATGAAACATGTTTCATTTTTGCTAGTAATAGTCCTGTAAATTTGAACTCCTCTTTAACAGTTTAAATTCACAGAAAGAAAGAACTGCGTTTTTCATGCTAACAATTTTAAACCAATGATAAAGTACACTACGGACATGAATATTCAAAATTGCGGGCATACATGAATACCTCCACACATAATTCTGTGATGTCACTACGCATAATTTATTTTTTCTGAAATCTTTGAAAAGCAATATTGGTAGTAATAAAGCAATATATTGCTGTTCATGTATTATCCCGAATCTGTTTATTTCATGGTGTTTATATGCTTCACCATGCAAAAAAAAAAAATGAATTATCCAGACAGAAATGTAAATGAGAAAGAGATACATAGAGTGAGAGAATATCAGAAGGAGAATTGTATATCCAAAAAAAGAGAAAATTAAAAGAAGTTAAAGTAATGAAAATAACGAGAAAAGGATAAAGAGTTCAGATCGAGTGAAGAGTGGAAGCCGAAAGGCTACAAAGAATTAAGGAAGACAGGAAATTTAATGAAATCTAAAACGAAAGACTTATATAGAGAGAAGAAAAAAACACACACAATATGTTAAGCAGGGACTTTTACATGATTATAGACGTGAATCTTATTACAAAACTGATATAATTGATAAAAGAACATCTTGAAAGATCACCAACCTTCGTTCTTCATCTTTTTCTTTTGTTTAATCTATTTTATTGCAATTTGATGTAATTACATTATTTAATACTATAGCGCATAAACTACTTTCAACATTACTCAATAAACAAATAACGTTTATATTCATTCATGCAATACTAGTAACACGTTTGGTATCATAGAGAAGAGAACGAATTGACCTCGACATTGATAATAACAAATTTCAGGATATTAATCATGAGTAACGGATGGGAAAAGTTTCCTTTTAAAGAAACATACTGTTTAGGGAGACATATATTGACAATTAAAAGAGGAGGACATAGAGAAAGATACATTTAAAGGAGAATGCAACCCAGGCATCGGTGTGCTCTTAGTGAATAAAGATGACCAAGAAGAGTAAACAGTGAAAGTTTGAACAAAATCGGACAATCTGCTCAAGAGTTATGAATTTTGATAGTTTCAGTAAATCCCTATTATGGGGTCCTTGAGGTGGCAACTTTGCCAGCATCTGTCATGTCATCGTGGACAACTCTCAATTCATTTTGTACATTAAAAAAAAAATGATTTATACGAAATTTCAAGTCAGGAATCAACATAATTCTTCCCAAAATGCTTGAAGAATTGATATAGCTATGTTATACTCAAACAATAAATCAAAATAGCTTTTATTTTTTACAAAAAATAAAGAAAATGGTGGCCTGCTTGCTGTTCTTGATTTTTTTTTTTTTTTTTACAGACGTGTATCGATCAGATATGATTATTTACGTCTGGGACTGGCCTTTTTACGTCACCATCCTGGTCACCATCCGATAGACGTGACTCGGACGAGAATCCGGGTTTGGTCGGATTTATAACTTCCACTGTAAGCTTGATTGCAGGCGCATAGAGTCCTTCAGGTGCACGCCAAAAAGCCCACTGTTGTACGTGGTTTGCTTTTTTCTTTGCCCTACCTCGAAAGGTGGCGCTGTGATGAAAGGCGACTTGATAGAGAAATATGATCAGGATGATAGAGAAATAAGATGAAGAAATATGAAAAATACGTGATAAAGAATACAATTGAGAAATATATAGAAATACGTGTAAGGGAAATATGATAGAAAAATATGATCGAGAAATACGTGATAGAGAAATATGATAGAGAAATATGATAGAGAAATACGTTATAGGGAATGATAGAGAAATATGACAGAGAAATATGATCGAGAAATACGTGATAGAGAATCAAAATAGAGAAATATGATAGAGGAATACGTTATAGGGAACGACAGAGAAATATGAGAAATATTTGATAGAAAAATATTAAAGAGAAATACGATAAATACGTGATAAAGAATATGATGGAGAAATATGATAGAGAAATACGTGAAAGAAAATCAAGATGGAGAAATATGATAGAGAAACAAGTTATACACTCTTAAAAAAATCCCGGGTCAGATTGACCCGGAAAAGAGTCCGCTGGGGCCACACTCCGTTGCGGGTGAAACAATGACCCGGAATAGGGTCATGAAAACTAATTTCTGGGTCACATTTGACCTTATTCTGGGTTATTTTTACTTTCTTCCGGGTCTTTTTTGACCCGGAACGGAGTGTGGTTCCAACGGACTCTGTTTTGAATCAAGTCTGACTCGGAATTTTTTAAGAGTGTAGGGAATGATAGAGAAATATTAGAGAGAAATATAATAGGGACATATGTGATAGATGAATATGAGATGAAGGTATTTTATCTGGGGCCGTGTAATCGATTCCGTGCATGGCGGAACATATTTTACTTGGCATTTTACTTGGCTAAGTAATATGGTATAACTCTTATCATATTTAGGAATTCTACCATTAAACATAATTGTGGCGTCATAAGGCTTCATCGTTTTACTAAAGCCGATGAGTGAGTGAAATACTTAAAATTCGGATTGAAATATGGAACTGAAAAACAGGCCCTGGTATGTTATCAATGAACAAAGTAAAGAAAAGATTGTATCGACCTCTGCGGTATAAGCGTTTAAAACAGCATCCTTGGATCTATTATAATAATTATTCTCTTTCTCTCTCTCTTTCTCTCTCTTTCTCTCCCCTTCATCTCACTATTATCCACTTATTCCTCATGGTTATTGTGCATATATTCCTTTTAAAATGAAAATTCACCAATTTTTCTTTCTTCTTCTTTTTTAAAATTATTTTTCTTGGCATTATCTAATGCACTTGCTTTCTCCCTTTCACTTTTCTTGATATATTTCTCCTTTTTCACCTTCGGTCACTCTGTGTAGCTCTCTTTCATTACGCTCCTCTCATTTTTAGTTTGTATGTCTATACTTTCTTACATGTTGTATTCAATTCAATTCAGTCCAATTCGTATTTAATTCCAACAGAAAGAGAAGCAATGGCATTACAGGACTATTATGTAGAAAATATGAAAAAAAATATATGTACATAATCATTTTTTCTTGATAAGTATACAAGTAGTCTATAAACATTAAAAGAAATTATTATCTCTCTTCTCCTCACTCTGTTGCACGTTTACGAATAAAATGCATTGGCGTAAATCCCGGGGGGATGGGGGGGGGGGATATATCCCCCCCCCCCACTTTTTGGAGAGGGGGGATGGCGTGTACAAATATCCCCCCCACTTTTTAAGAAAGAAAATATATTTTAATTCATCCGTTAGTAAAATCTTTGAATATCTGTCATAAACAACCATCATATTTTAGAATTTCTATTTGAAAATGCGATTGAAAACCAAAAAAGGTGGTTATTTTTGGCTTGCTCGCTCGTCATTATTTTAGAATTTCTATTCGAAAATGCGATTAAAAATGAGAAAAGTGGTTATTTTTGGCTTGCTCGCTTTGCTCGCTCATATTTTAGAATTTCTGTTAGAAAATGCGATTAAAAACTAGAAAAATGGTTATTTTTGGCTCACTCGCTTCGATCGCTCGCAAAATAAATATTAAAATGTGTGTAAGGGGGTCTGTGGGGGTCAGTGAGAGTGTGTGCTTATACCTAAGTGTGAGATCGACAGAAAAAAAAATCGTCAAAAAAGTCAATCATCCCCCCCACTCCTCAGAGTGGATTTACGCCGGTGATAAAATGACAACGAAATGAACAAACGTGAGAGCATACATGAATACACACGCACAACAATATATAACTTTACTGATTACCAATAAAATTGCTTCCTAAAGATTTCAGAAAATCAAATATGCATGTTGGCATCACAGATCAAATGTATTGGGGTAGTCATGTATGTAAAAACTTTGTGTTTATGTCAGTTATATGATTGCTTTAAACTTGTTAGGATAAAACAATGTAAAAACAATCCTTTTATTTTGAAAATTTAAAGAAGTGTCTTCCGATTTACAGGATCATTACTGGCAAAAATGAAAAAAAGTATCTAAATCTTACTGATACAGATGCACATGGTCATATCTTTCCAAAGCTTGAAAATATTACTGAAAATTAAGAACAACATCACGTCGAAACGATTATTTGGAGAAGTGTTATTAGATTTAAATGAATCATACATCATTCAATTTTACAACTTTACAAGTTACTGCTGATAAGTTATCAATAACTAAGATGTCCTTCTTTCAGACACTTAGTTCTTCTGTTTAGAAATGTCACTTACGTTAACATGGTTAAGATGTTTCAGACAAAAAATCCAAACATAGCGAAGTGTGCTATTTACAAAGAAACTGCTAAGAGCGAACTGACAAAGACCACTGAAATTGTACAATGTTATAATGTTCAAATTTCTAAAGAATATCGATGTAAAAGCAACTTGCACTGTATTTCAGATATTATGGACATGCTAATTCAACCTTTTAAAAACCAGTTTATTCAGTTACGAAATTTTCAGAGACAAACACGAGTATAATCTTTGATTCGCTAGACTATATACAACCAATGACAAGAAAACTCAAACTTAGGGGGGAGCTACCCCGTGCCCCCGCCTAGATTATCTAATGCAACTGTTGGTGCAAACAGGTCGTATGAACAATTAAAATAAGGAAAAATTTAAGCATTATTCATCACCAATTTCTTTCTCGCAAATGAATCCATGTTTACTGGAGCAATGAACATCCCGCCAGGTGTAGTCTCTTTTCCCAATAATTCGAAAACAGTCCCCTTTATTATTGAACGAATTATGCCGCCAAAAACCAATTGTAAAAATGATATTCAAATTGCTTAAGCATATCCATGTAAAAGCTACTTGCAATTATTATTTCAGAAATTATGAGCATGCAAATTCAACCTGATCATTGATTCGCTAGACTATATACAACCAGTGACAAGAAAACGAGAACCTGTTTTTTGTTTTTTTTGTTTTTGTTTTGTTTTGTTGTTTTTTTTTGGGGGGGGGGTTATACCCCGTGCCTCCCCCCCCCCCCGCCTCGATTATCTAATGCAACTATGTTGGTGTAAAAAGTAGTATGAGCAATTCAACTAAGGAATAAAAATCAAACCTCATCAATTTCTTTCTCGCAAATGTATCTAAAATTCATGGAGCAACTCCGATCTTGCCATGTGTAGTTGTCCTCTGATTTAATTCGAAAACACTCCCCTCCTTCATTGAATGAATCATCTCTAGTATTGTCATATGTAAGACTTGATCCATCCAACCACCTGGCTACTTTGCGATATTTGACTGTCAGTCCGATCCAGTAGTCCACATCTGAGCCCAGGGCCTGTACGTGGTTCTCGATGAAGTTCTGTTCCTCTTCAGTCTCGATGTAGACCAGGTGAGAGTCGTGGTCGGAACAAAATGAACGAGCAGAGGTATGATTCAACTTAGATGCACTAAAGTAATAGCACGACCCGCCATTCCGAACTTCCAGCGGAGAAGAACAAGCTAAACAGATCAAACAAAAATTGAATCAATCAGTTTCAAAGAAGATAACAAAACGATTATGGGTAGAAAGTGAAATGTTGAAAGAAAAAGATCATAGTAAACTATGATTATAAATGAGTAACAGATGCTACACTATTGACATACTGAACCTATTTTACAAAGTGTTATTTCTGGGAAACTTTTTCTTTTATTTGAACAATACCCAGAGAGAGAGAGAGAGAGAGAGAGAGAGAGAGAGAGAGAGAGAGAGAGATGGGGATGGGTGATGAGTGATCGAATCGCGTTGAATATCACCCTTGTGTTTGTTCTATCATGATATAAAATTGCTCTCTCATCCTAAAATTGAATTAATATTGCAAATAGGCCTATGTATTATTATGAGAAATATAAACCACTGTAGGTATTCAGCAATCCACTGTTTCTCTATTGGGGATGATTCAAGATGTTTAAAAAAAAATCATGTTATTATAGGTCTATAGATGTCTATCATTTCTGCTGCTTCTTCTTGCTGAAATCAAGTATAGCTAAAAAAGTAACGTATCAGAACATTACAAAAGTATGATTATTACCTTGATGAGGAATGTTAGTATTGGAAAAAGTATCATTGTGAGAAACGCAATGTCTAATTATCACATACAATTCACTGTTATCTCGGCTAATTCATGATGCTATGAACTGTTGAAAAAAAAGTAGTGATATTATTTATTTATTTTCTCATCCCCCTGCTAAAATCGAGTGTACATATTATTATGACAACAGTTACCTATTATCATGATCTTCATTTATTTTTCCCTGAAGAGGAAAGTTATTATTGGTTGTTTGTTTAATTTTCTCCCAAGCTTGTGTGTATTGTAATCCTTTCATGTATCAACAAACCATCGATATCTAGCAACTCCTTGTTAGTTTTATTGATGTTATGTTTGATTTTAAAGAATATCATTACACACTGTTACATATATTCATTAGTATCCCTCTTTCTCTCCTCTTGTTGAAACTGAATAAAATTACAAAATTATGTATATATTATGAGAAGTATTTAAAAAAATGATCCCGCATTCCTGAAGTGGAATCAGTGGAATCAGTCAAATTTGAATTGAATTGAATTGTGATGTTGCTTAGTTAAAGTGGCTCTACTCATCGTAATAACGATCAAACGCACCATGTGACTTCATGTTTTTATATTGCTTACCAAACATAGTGGTGGTTTCTAGCGATGTCGTTGTCTCTGGTTGTTCCGACACCGTGGTCGTAGGATTCGTCTTGGGCTTGGTCGTCGCTTCCCTAGAAGATGTTTCTTGGGACTCTGAAATAAAAATTAAACACATCGTGTAATGATGCTGGTGAATGATCATAGTGTGTCTTTACAAAGAAACGGCGGCGTATCTGGAAGGGGGAGGGGGGGGGGGGAGGCACAAAAACATCTGAGCCATTGGTGATCGAGCGGTAAACTCACTTTTCCGACCTTTTCGCGTGGGAGGGGGAGGGGGGGGGGCGAAAACTATTTGTTCCTTTTCGTCAGAATATGTATATTGTTATTTTGATTTACTTTCAGTAATTCCTTATGCACTGTATACAATCAGTACCATCAATTGACTTGTTAGTGAGCAAGGCGCGTGAACAAAAACTTTGGCCTCCTTTATTTCGAATAAAAAGTTTAAACACCGACTCATCCCATTTAATCCAATGATTTGCATGTTTGCTGATGTTTCACATTTTGATTTCAATGCAAAATAAGAATGGATAAATCCACTCTTTTGTACGTTAAATTCTCTTAGGTTCCTTTCCTTTCCTTTCTATTCCTTCCTTTCCCTTCCCTTCCCTTCCCTTCCCCTCTCCTTAAACTGAACTTTAAAAATACTTTTAGAAATTCCAGCCATAAGTCATGAAGTTGTGAGTGTGATTTCATTTTCCTTTACCATGTTTACCTTGAAAACATTATATGAAAAGTCAGTTACAGTTTTTTTTCATGGCTAGAAACTTATCGAAGCGGGGGGCGGGGGGAGGTGGAGTGGTGAACTGCTTCCCTTTGTCCCCCTGCAAATACGCCACTGGCTCACTGCAAACGAATGAGACGACGAATGGGACCTCTACGAGATGAGTAGGCCTAAAATAAAGAATACTGAATTCCTATTTCAAAGATTTATTGGAATAACTTCAGATTTCAAAGATTATTTCTACAAGTTTTTCAGTTTTGCTGTACTTTTCATTCCTCGTATAGAAACCGATATATTTTTCCGACTGCTGAAATATCAGTAAGCATAAGTGGCTAGATCATTACTTGTCATAGACCTCATTACGTCATTTGAAATTACCGTTGCTTACCAGAGGAGGTGCTCTCTTGCGATTTCGTTGTTTCTGATTGTTCGGAAATCGTGGTCGTAGGGCTCGTCATGGGCTTGGTCGTTGCTTCAGTCATGTCAGTAGCTGATTCGGTTGAACCTGTATAGAAACAAACAACATGATCATGATGACCGAAAGGAGTTTCGAAAAATCAGTTTCACATGTTTGAGGGCAATTACAATACCCTATAACTAATCGAATCATCTTCCGAGTACAGTAATATCTGGTGGGCAAACACACAATGAGGAATAAAACGATAGAAATGGAACGGGGAGGAGAGGTAGAGGGGAA
>CM057154.1:340929-407015 GCA_029962745.1 Echinometra lucunter
TCAAGATTCCTTAGTTCTCAGGATGCATGGAATGACTTCAGGACACCTAACTCCCCTGTGGTCCAAAGAACCTCCCGTATTGCTGGTGTCCTAGACTCTGAGTCTGAAGTCAGTGAGAGCTCTGAGGATGAGGCCAGTGAGACTGTTTTAGAGAAGGAGGTCCGTAGTTTCTTTAAGAGTAAGAAACAACAATCCCCAAGAGGTCACAGAGAAGTCGTGCCTGCATCAGAAATGGCACAGGATCTTGGAATGTCTGATGAAAGTGAGGTCATCTGTGCAGGACAAAAGATATTGTCACAAACAGAGAATGATGATGTAATGGATGGTGGTGATACTCAACTCAGTACCCCGGACAGCGATCATGATCTTGAGGATGGACAGAGACTTCCATATGAGACTTCAAGCACTTGTAGCCAAGGGGTGGCCAAAGGACATACTGTTCTTGAGCAAGAGGAGAAAGGAGGGGATAATGCTGAGGACATTGTCTCTGAAGAAGATAAATCAGGTAACCCGTTACAGACTACTTCACAGTCAAACAGTGATGTTGAAATGGCTTCCTTACATGAGGTAGTTGATGATTCATCATTAACTGGTATTGAAGTAGGAGAATCGGGTGAGAACAGTCACTTACCTTTCCACTCTACTCCTGCGGATCCTATACATCACTCTAAGCAACAAAAAGCACAAGCACCCAGTGCAATACCTACATCTCTGATACAAGCAGAAAAGGACATGTTTCAATTATACTGCCACAAGGAAATGGCTTCCCGAATTCTAGAAGCCCTCAAGATGTGTGAAAACATTGATGGCAGTACTCTGGCATTGAGGAGTCTGGATGATGGACCTCTGCCTATGGAGGTGATATGCGGGAAGGTCTTTGAAGATGAAGCCGAGAGAACATCGTCTGTCTCATCACCTATCCTCTTTGATGAAAACTCAGATGATGTAGATGGGGTGCTGGGGATAGGAGATGCCGAGCAGTTGACTAAGCAAGCAACAAGGGATAGTGCCAAGAGAAAAGGAAAAGGTACATGTGATGAACTTTGCTATCAACCCTCCTCAATGTCATACCTTACTCATTAATCAAAAGTTTGTTAGTGTCTGCTTTTGCATTGCTTTTATACAGCTGTTTGATAAATTTCAGTCTTAATCCGTGTTTCTTTCCTAGAACTTCCTGTATACCTTCTCTCATTGTGTCCTTCTATGTTATGTTTGAAGTCTGCATCTGTCATCTTTATCAACGTCATAAAACTTTGTTAATTTTTCAGTTTTTCAATATGTTTGATATCCATATCAATGGAAATCGTTTTGTTTACATGCGTGATACAAATATACATATTGCAGATATCAAATGAAGTCAGTAACATAAACAAACAAAACAACACAAACACACAAACAAAATTACTAACACTAACCAAGATCATATAATTAAGAGACATACAAAAAGCAGCATGAGGCCTTGGAAATTCTCTTAAATTCTTTATGTAAAAAAAAAAAAAAAAAGATTAACTGAAGTATTAATGGGGAAGGAGAACAGTGTCACTATTCATTTTTTTTTTCATTTTAATGATTCAGCTTGTATTTTCTAGTGCACCATTGCCTCATTTGTCTTGTGCATGAAGGTTACCTTTACAGCTGTTTCTGTCTAGTAATGTTCATGTATTAATATTTGTCTAATACCATCATACCTTACTGGATGCTACCCATGAATTAATGTTTGCATAGTGAATATTGTACCTCCTGGCGCTGGCATTCTTGATATGCTTTTCTGTGTTTTCGTTTATCAGAGATGCTGCGAAATGATGCCAAAACAAAACCAAAGAAGTGTAAGAAGAAAAAGAGAAGGAAGAAAGTGATGGGAAATCCAGGTGATAACCCCGTGAAAAGTCGACCGAAAGTCATCTGTGGACCAATCAAAGGACATGCAAGAAAAAAGAATGGTATGTATTAAAGAGGACAGATCCAGGGGGGGGGTCACAAAGCTGTGTGCGAAGTTACACATGACTTTAGGAGTGACTTGAATATGGAAAGCCAAGTGGGATTCTCAGTCATATTTAATCACATAAGCTGAAGTTTAAATATCTTTGTAGATTTACATTGGTATTATCAACAGAACACTTTTAGTGTGCAATATAGTTTTTGACCCAACATTTTCATTGAGATAATGGGAAATGCAGTCACACTTTGAGATAACGAGAGGAAAAACTTAGGGCATTCCATTTGGCTGTTCATAGTTGTTCTTAAAGTCATGCGTAACTTTACACACGGTTTTGTGAAACACCCCCCAGGATTGGGGGGGGGGGGGGGAGAGAAACAAGCTAGATTTTTTTAATGAATATAGACAATGGTACTGTATATTCTGTTTGGTAAGATGAAATTAATCCTCTCCAAGACAATAAAGGGAATACTTTGTAGTGGTAGCAGTTTATGGAAAGGGCAACATTAATCTGTTTTACATAAAGTCTAACTTGACTCAAACCTGCAGTGCCTGTTTATGGAGAGCAAACTCAAAGTTGCCCACAGAAAGAATTTCTCATTGTAAGCATAAGTTTTACAACAAGCTGGCATTTAAAAACATTCCGACTTTAAAATTCCTTTCTCATTTATTGTTGGCGGTCTCAGACAAAGGTTCCTGTGTAAAGGTGTAGAGGTGTTGTGGTCTAGTGGATATGTCTGTGGACTACAGATCACAAAGTACGGGGCTTGAATCCAAGCCTAGCACCCTTGGCAAGACATTAGTCTACATTTACCACTCTCCACCCAGGTGTTGATGGGTACCTGATAGGCTTGAGCGCAAGTTACTTTGGCGGCTCGGCTATGATTAGGTTAATAATGTCTAAGTGCTATGAGCATCACAATGTGACAGATATTAGCTGTATCCATTGGCCATTATTATTAGTAGTAGTAGTAGTAGTAGTTGTAGTAGTAGTTGTAGTAGTAGTAGTAGTAGTAGTAGTAGTAGTAGTAGTAGTAGTAGTAGTAGTAGTAGTAGTAGTAGTAGTAGTAGTAGTAGTAGTAGTTAGTAGTAGTAGTAGTAGATAGTAGTAGTAGTAGTAAGTAGTAGTAGTAGTAGTAGTAGTAGTAGTAGTAAATAGTAGTAGTAGTAGTAGTAGTAGTAGTAGTAGTAGTAGTAGTAGTAGTAGTAGTAGTAGTAGTAGTAAAAAGGGTTTTGTTGTTCTTAGAGTACAGATGGATCCAAGAAATGAGAGAACAATCCAAGTGCCACTGGAGTCAAATCACTGTTGAACCATCTTTGGAGTCAGACCTCGGTATGCTGCGATGTCTCAAGGCTGCAGCAAGGGCAGCACTGAAGCAACGAGAGACTCCCCGAGACAGGTAGACATACCTGCCAACTGTCCCTAGCCTATGTAATAGAGACAGTACCTAATTTGTGGAGAAGGAAAAAGCGCTTCTCAACCGTTATGACCCTGTGTCCTTGTTCTTGTTAAAATCCACCTATAGTAATGTATAAGAAATTCTGGAATGTCCCTATTTTTTTTTTACAGTTTCTTAATCCTTTGTCTCTATTTCTTGATCATTATCTCTATTTCTTGACTTGCAGGGTTGGCAGGTCTGGGTAGAGATAGTCAGTAGCAAAGCAGCAATGGGAAGGGGAGTAGTAGAGAAAAAATGAAGAGGAAATGGGGGGGGGGGGGGAGGGGATGTGCAAAGAAAATGATGCTACCCCATCCCTGAATAATCAGTGGCCTTGTTAAAACTTTGCATTACTTGATCATGGTTACCATAATTTTTCCTTCATCTCTCATTAGTAATGAAAAGGGTTATTTGTGCACCACTGGTAGCATGATAGGGTAGTGTGAGAAGATAGAGACCTAGCATTGCTATGGCAGCATTATGAATGGGGTATCCAGAGGCATACATGCACATTTTCATGAGGGGCTGATGTCTTTTGCTCCCCAAACATATCTTCAAATTCAGGATTTTGTATGCAATTTTTTAATGTTTTGGTGGTGAAAATGCGAAATGAAAGCACTGGGGAACCTATACATGATGATCATGAAAATCATTGGATGCCATAGCCTTAAGGGGGGTTGCAACAAAACAATTATTCCCTTGTCCCTTTATAGAGGAAAACCCATTCCTCATGGTATTTATTGAAGTGCCCCTCTTTTGCATAGAGATGCACCAGCCCCATCACACCACCCTTTTAAAGTCTAAGAAGCAGTTCCACTTGTCTGCATGGGAGCCTAGCGACCAAGCAAACAATGAAATGTTGACGGCATATATTTTAAAGCAAAGGAAAGCTAAGTCAAAACGACTTTTTATCTTGCAAGGAAGCTCCACTGAGGAGGCTGAATAGACTTTTGCAACTTTGCAAGCAAGAACATGTAGATTATGACGTGTTGAAAACTTCACTGGACAGCTATTTGTTGTACTGTAAATTATGGTATTTGGGTAAAGGGGAGGCAAAGATGACTTGTCCCCCTCCCTGTAACTGTTGATGAGGGGGGGGGGGGAATCTCCTCTTGTTTAAATGTATATGTAAATGAGTGTAGTGACAATATGAAACCATTTCTGTGATGGAATTAACCTTTTACAGGACTAGAAAGGTGATTACTGTACTGCAAATTTCTAAATGTTAAGAAACATTGCATTTGTTGATGTACAAGGGAGTGAAGCAACCGAGTGAGAAAATTTTGATTTTGAATGCTGAAAGTTTGCCTCTTAGGGCACAAGTATACTTCTTTTACATGGTTGTAATGTAAAGTTATGATCTGAATTTCATTCTTTTTTTCTTGCATTTCTTTTTGCTCCGTCCACAAAGGGATGCCGACCTGGAGGAAGATGACCCGGACCTCGGGACGTTCGTCAACCTTGTGTCTTTTCCCGATGTCTTCATGACGAAGAAGAAAGACCGGCCGTCCTTTCGCAGAGTACCTCCATGTGAGATACAAATTTTGGATGGATTTTAACCCATTCATGACAGAGGTCCACATTTTGTGGTTTGGCCTAATATCTTTTGATGCAAAGCCCTAAAAATCATACCAAATACATGAGCAGAAAGAGCATGAAATTCTACACAATTCTACACCATTTTGGTTGCGTCAATATTCATTGTTTGATGCTGAAAATTTTTTGAAGGAAAATAAGCATTAAAATCCTTAAATTGGCGACGTGATAGAAAGTTTAAAATCACCGTTTTCCCCTGCAAATAGGCAACTTTTTGACTTTTCATCATAATTTCTGTCAATCTATATTCATTTCAGATACATGACATTTTATAACAAAAATGTAGCAATAAAATAAGAATGTTGGTGTTGCCAATTTGAAGAATAAAAGCTGATCAAATTAGGCTTTAAATAATTCCTGTCACGAATGGGTTAATTGACCTTTCTAGTATTTCTTTTGCTTTTGTCATGGTCCCTGTTGCATAAAACTTACCAGTGATGGTAACTTTGCCATCAATGGTAACTTTCGTAGAAACCTTAATCTTGACTGGCTTTTGGGCGATGGTAGTTACCATTGATGGCAGAACTTCATGCATCGGGGCCCTGATCTGTAAGTCGGTGCTCTGGAATATCCTAGGAATATACAAGCTAATAATGAAATAAGCAAGTCATTATTTCTTTATTTCTTCATGATAGAGAAGAAAGGCTCACACTCTTAGTGAAATACAATTTTTTTTTGTATGGTGTTTGAACAAAATATCAGCTATCACCTTTCATGTGCTTCTTCCTTGTGTGTGTGTGTAATTGGGTTTTTGCAAACATATATTAATCAGATATGTTTATTTATGACTAATGTTGTAACCCGCACCCGTTGCGGTACGGGTTAACCTGCCGGTATGCCCCCGATCACGGGCTGCGGGCCGGGCCGAGTTCATTCTCAAACCCGCAGACCGTCATACGAAAAAAGGGAGAAGTAACGACACATAATAAAAACATTAAAAATGAATATAAAATAAATTACAAACCTTCCCAAACAATAAGTAAAATATGGCAGAAAAGGTGTACGGCAAAAACACAAGAGATAGAATAGATCAGAAATTAGCGAGCTGGGATGACCGGAATCTAACAACAAATAAAAATAGATATCGATAGCAGCTATCGATGCGGCCAAAGTGCGCGCGCGAAATTAAAACTTACGGTACATACGTCGTATTATCGTGTGCACACGGATTTACTTGTGATATCGAAATGAAGCATTTCTTACGAGAGACGGGATCTTGTTTAGATGGGCGTAATGCTTTCAATTTCGAGATCACAGCGGACCCATTTCGTGGTACAAAGTCACCCCAAAAAACATTCTCTCCGGAATAAAAGGCGAATTTGCAAATTGTAAGTAAATTCAGTTCACTCTAGGCTAGGTTAGTAGTTGGCATATATTTTCCTGATTTGAGCCTGTATAGTGTGGGGATTGCAAAAATAATTTTCATTTTTCAAAGATAAATTGACTTGCGGGTTAAAACCCGACGGGTCAGCGGGTCCCGCTTGCAAATTATTGGATTATACGGGACGGTACGGTTCGGGTTTTCACTTGCGGGTTACAACATTATTTATGACCGACCTGTAACATCACCATCCAAATGACTTGACTCTGGTTCACATCTGGTCCGATCAGAGTCAGTTTGTAGGCGAATGAAAGGACGGACCGTTGACATTACCGCTAGACCAACTCCTGCTTATTCTGTCGTCAAACTGGTGAATCCGCGCACATGTGCTGACACATGTTGGAGAAAACGTTTTTACAATCCGTTGAATCATGTTTGAAGGGCCAGTGCTTCTTTATTCCGCATTTATGTACATTGTAATATACACAATTTTAAAATCTATGTTAAAGGTTTTCGATCTTCTGGTGTATACGTTGTATACATTGATACATGAAATTATGCAGAGAAAGCAAATTCCGTTATTTAAAAACATTTGAATCTATAAATGGGTTTTCCTCCAATTTACATTTCTGTGCACCGTGTGTGGATTTACCAGTTCGTAAAAACAACAACAATTCTACCTTTTTCCTCAGGTGGACACATCTACTAAGTTACTAATCAATTACTTCAGGTTTAGATGAGGGTGATCATGACATTAGGATCGAGCTTTGTCAATGTTTTTGCCACTTCTAGATGTTTTTGACGCAAAGTAAAGTGATTGATGCTAAAGTAGAAGTCATACTTTGTGTCCTTCTGAAGTTTGTATTGCTTCATAATATCTTTTATGCATGAAAATTGTTTTTAAAGTAGATTTTATTGTTTTTAGTGCTTCTTTCAGGGCAAAACAAAGGGGGAAGAAATGTTTTACATGCATTTAACTGATGGATTACAGTACTTACTCATAGACTTGAAATTTGGGTGAATTTTTTTTATTATTACAGCAGGATTATGGTTCCCAAAATTTGAAATGATTTGATGTCATGAAGTTGATTTTAAGTGATATTTTTGATGATCAAGAAAAATATGATTCTTATAGTACATAAGAATGGTGCTAAAAGACAATATTAGTTATGGTATTTTAAGAAATATATGCAAAGTGTATACCAGTTGAAAATTTACTTTTTTTATGTGAAACAAAAAAATCATGAGTATTTTTATTTTTACCTAGTCCCACATCTTAGTCATTTAGTCAGGTTGTAAATTGTGGCAAGTCATCAAGAAAACTTGGTGATTGAGTTGGGGAAAGAAGTGAAAATGAAGAAGAGAGTAACTGAGGAGATGAAAATATGCTCAGAAAGAAAGTACACTTTAAAATTTTGAGGAGAGAGTATTAAAAGTAAAGAAGAATTATTTGTATGAGGAGCATGAAGGTTGGATGAGGAAAAGATAGAAGATGAAAGCAAATGTGGGGAGGAAAAGAAGAGTTGGGAGTAGCAAGAAGTAGTAGAGAATGATGAAGACAAGAAGGAAAAATACATGAATAAGGAGTTTGAGAAGGAAACGGTGAAAGGAAGGGGAAATGGGTTAGGGGAACAAAAGAACATAAGAAATGGAAAGAAATAAATAGATCGTACTGTAGTGGAAAGTGAGAAAAATGGTTCGTAGCAAAGTAGAAGAAAAAAAAGGAAGGTGCAAGGATTGGGAAAGAAATACCCTGATCATGGTATCCCAAAAGTATGCATCTTGTTTTAAAAAGTACATTTTGAGCAAGCAAAATTGAAAAAAGATCTCTCATTTCACCCCTTTTTCCTGTCCACGTTTCTTTCCAGGGACAACTTCCCATTTCCATCTTTCTTCTTTCTCTCTTTCTCTCCTATTGACTAACCACTGCCCCCTCTTACTTTCGAATTCATTTCCATCCTTCTTCTTTCTGTCTTTCTCTCCTATTGACTACCCACTGTCCCCTCTTACTCACTTTCGATTTCATTTCCATCTTTCTTCTTTCTGTCTTTCTCTCCTATTGACTACCCACTGCCCCCTTTTACTCACTTTCGATTTCATTTCCATCTTTCTTCTTTCTCTCTTTCTCTCCCATTGACTACCCACTGCCCCCTTTTACTCACTTTCGATTTCATTTCCATCTTTCTCCTTTCTCTCATTCTCTCCTATTGACTAACCACTGCCCCCTCTTACTTCCGATTTCATTTCCATCTTTCTTCTTTCCATCTTTCTCTCCCATTGACTAACCACTGTCCCCTCTTACTCACTTTCGATTTCATTTCCATCTTTCTTCTTTCTCTCTTGCTCTCCCATTGACTAACCACTGCCCCTTTTACTCACTTTCGATTTCATTTCCATCTTTCTTCTTTCTCTCTTGCTCTCCCATTGACTAACCACTGCCCTCTTTTACTCACTTTCGATTTCATTTCCATCTTTCTTCTTTCTCTCTTTCTCTCTCATTGACTAACCACTGCCCCCTTTTACTCACTTTCGATTTCATTTCCTTCTTTCTTCTTTCTCTCTTTCTCTCCCATTGACTAACCACTGACCCGTTTTACTCACTTTCGATTTCATTTCCATCTTTCTTCTTTCTCTCTTTCTCTCTCATTGACTAACCACCGCCCCCTTTTACTCACTTTCGATTTCATTACCATCTTTCTGCTTTCTCTCTTTCTCTCTCATTGACTAACCACTGCCCCCTTTTACTCACTTTCGATTTCATTTCCATCTTTCTTCTTTCTCTCTTTCTGTCTCATTGACTAACCACTGCCCTCTTTTACTCACTTTCGATTTCATTTCCATCTTTCTGCTTTCTCTCTTTCTCTCCCATTGACTAACCACTGTCCTCTTTTACTCACTTTCGATTTCATTTACAACTTTCCTTCTTTCTCTCTTTCTCTCCCATTGACTAACCAATGCCCCCTCTTACTTTCGATTTCATTTCCATCTTTCTTCTTTCTCTCTTTCTCTCCCATTGACTAATCACTGTCCCCTCTTTCTCGATTTCATTGTCTTTCTCTTTTGCTCTTTCTTTCTTTCTCCCCTTCTCTCTTTAACTCCCTTTGCTTCTATCCCATTTTATTCTATCTTTACATCCACCGTCCACGTCAATTCGTGGATGTTTGTATAATCCGATAAACCTTCCAAAAATAACAAAATATATCTTACAAATTCAATGGTTTTTTTTTCTATTATTTTTATATTAATCTGACTGTCCAATAATTAAAACCATGGAGTAAATTTTTTTCTAGTAATTATCACGATTTACGAGTCTGGCTCCGTGGCAATGACGATTTTCATTTAACATTGCATTTTCATTTTCCACTCTCAAACCCAGCTTAGCAGTTTTGCATTTTGAATTCATGCATATCCTGTCTTATTAAGAACAGGATCCTTGCCACCAGGCTTCCCAGTCTGGCATCTTGCGTTCCGTGGCCATGCCAACAACTTGCTTCAACTCGTCCTCGTGCATTCGCTGGAAAATGGGACAGAGGTTTGCGGGCGCAAGAAGATCGGTCATTTTGATATCAACCACTGCTCCCAGTTTCTTCCATTCAAAGAACCGATTGTAGAGATGGTCGTTTCCGTCTAGAAGTGTGATGTAGTCTGCGAGCTCTTGAACGGTTGTGAAATCACTGGCGTGGATGAAAGAATTAGGAGGTCCCATCCGCTCGTAATCTTCTCGGGGCGGCCCGTCAACAATAGGTACCGTGCCCCTTGCGAGACTTTCGAAAAACTTTTCACTGATAAAATCGCGACAACGGCTGTTCTCGAGAGCAAGCGAAAATTTGAATGATTTGATTTTCTCTCCTAAATCCAAACATGATTTGTGGTCGCTACATTCTGCGTACATGTTGACTGTTATGAAGCTTGATAATTCTTCGATGAATTTAGTTCGTGGCCATGTTGCCGGCTGGAAGTCTGCAGTCGGTCCGATCACTATACCCGTCTTGTTCTCTGCCCAGTTCCTGTCGTCGTCTGATCGTAATTCTGATCTCTTTTCACTGTAGTGACCTAACGGTGCAGAAAAATCAGAACCTCGGCGATACGTCATGGTGTAATCGTAAGAATTATTATAGTATTTGATGGGTGGGATAATGTCAGGTCTTGTCTTAGAAGGGTTCTCTCGACTGAAGAATATCCACTTTTGACCCCGAGGTCGCACGGAATGCATCTTATCCCAGCTCCACTTGGCCTCTGGAAAGAAGACCACTCCATCGCTCACTCTTGTCGTGGAGATGTTGATGTTTGCGATGACGGATGCCTCGCACGGGACGCCTGGACAGTGAAATTCAAAGGCTTCATCTGAATATCCGTTGACCTTGCTGTCTGTCCACAACTGCAGTTGCCGCGTGCACTTTGATGTTAACGGTCTTTGCGCGAAGAAGTTTAACCGGGTGTCCGGAGAGTGGAGGTCGGATTTCCTGTTGGGTTTGGTTATCCAAATGATTAAGCATCCGATCAGAGACCAGCAGATCATCCAAACGGCAATGAATCTCTTGAGTGATCCCAACATGGTTCTACAGGCCCATAAGATGAACAAACCATGTGTCAAATAGGAGCTGAATGATCCGTTTCCTGCCGTAATTGCACACAAAACCCTGGATTCAAAGTGAGGAGACGAAAATACATCTGCTTGTTATATCACGAATTTCACATGAAGACTTGCTGTATAGACCTACAAATCTGCTTGTTATTTTCATTCGTCTTTTCCAAGATCCTTTTGCTCATAATTATAGGCCTATACACCTAGACTTATGCTTGATACCACCGGAGATTGGCTTGATTATGGTACGTCAAGTGCAGCATTGAGCATATATTCCATCACTTTTTACTTATTATGCATAATACCTCCCTTCTCTTCTACCTCCCCCATCCAATAAAAAAAAAAAAAAAAAAAAACTTACGCGCCCTTTCAGCTATACATGCATGGGGATATATTCTGGTTTATTGCGGGTTCTGCCTATAAATTACTGCCTATAAATTTGGGGAGCAGGGCATAATTATTGTAGCGCAATTGAAGGAGGGCCAGAGGGGCAGTTTGTCACTCATTATAAATTCTCAGACATCGAGAAAATATAATAACTGATTTTATCAGAAAAGTGAGAGAGTTATAGCAAAGTAAATAAAATCCAAAGTCCAAACTTCAATAGTAACAATTTTCTAGAAAATATTGTGACCCATGCAGCAAAACAGTGATGCTAATGTATGGGTTATGTAGCCAAGATTCCCAAAAGAATATAATTTATAACACTACAATATTCTGTGCACACCAATTCCTCTGAAATATCGGAAAGTTTACTCACTGAGAAGATACGTGGAAGGGGGGGGGGGGGGGGAGAGAGAGAGAGACATCCGTGTCCTGCTATCCCGCCAACCCAAGATTTTCCTCGCTGATCATACTCGTATGAAATTAAAGGGTAAGTCCACCGTATATACTTGACTCGCCACAATATCCTGACCAATTCTGATTTAAGCTCTTAACCTTATCTTGCACACCGGCCGGGCATGAAAAAACTTCACTTATTACCATTATATTCTTTCTTAAACATTCGCCTAAATACCAATACAGCTTTGTTGCATGTGTTTACCATACAGCTTTGAGGCCTTTGTAGTCCATAGATCAAACACTTTGTTGGCCCATACACATTCTCTGTTCCTGCGGCAAAACGCCCTTTTATTTTTATTGTTACGTAACATGGAGGAAACTTGAAGCATCACTGGGAAAGTCATGTTAGTTTGCAGGTATTAGGACTGGATCACATTAACCGTTAACGGAAATGATAAACGAATTTTCAATTTATGGTGTGTACGACAATAGCACATGACATGTAGAGTAGTTTTGGGCTGTTTTCGGTGATGCGATGGGACTATTTTGCATATGACGGACACGCCCCCCCCCCACCCCCCACGCCCACGAAAGTCATCGGGGACCCTGGTGGCTGGTGGTGTGTTTCATTCAGGCCTGTACATCATCCGCGCGTAAACGAAAACGTAGCAAAGGGGTTGTTTTTTAGAACCATGCAGGCGGGAATCCCGTTAAGGGTATCTGAAATTCAGGGGTGCTGATGCAATCCTTGAATATATCAAACCACCCTTATTTTAATCCCCGGCTGAGGATGCTTTTCAGAATGATTTTCGAGGATGATATGTGTCACAGGCCTCAATGAGACATATCCCCCCCCCACCCCTTGGGGAGGGGCAGGGGGCAGTTGCCCCCCCCCCCCCCCCGAAATTTTCAAAAATTACAATTTTTTTCTGAAAATTTTCAAAATTCCACCAAAAGTGTGCATCGGAGCCTTCAATTTCAATTTTAAAAATGCAAAAGCGCCCTCGTGAGCAGCTCAGTCGCTTCGCTCCCTCGCTCGCATGTTTCTGCCCCTGAGTTTCTGCGAACATTTTCACATTCTTGCCCCCCCCCCCCCCCCCCGGAAAAAATTTTTGCGTGCGGCCCTGCATGCATGGGACACCGTCCCACCAGTTTTGTGGTCCGTAACATATGGAATTTATCATAGGAGTAAAAAGGGCGACTGGGCCCGTGGGCGGGTGGTGGGGATGGGTGGAATATTAAGCGAACCCATATCTTCCATTCCTTGGAGGTTTTCACCCCCCCCCCCCCTATTGCCAGTCCATCTTCGACGATGCCATCCAAGTATTCGCCGGGATGTATACAGGTTTGTATATGGATAACTCCTTAGCAGTGATATTGAAATATTACTCCAGTTTTGAACAAACTTCTAAATATAGGCCTACTGTAAATTAAGCAAAAATATATTCACCTTAGTTCTCCTTGAGGAAAGAAACTGGTGATGTCACAGTATCTTTGTAGTTCGTCTAAATGCCAGTACGCTTTCGTTGCCTGATTGTGTGTCTGTTCCAAGTCCTTACAGTCATGTACACTGTACTGCAAATATCAAAAGAGCTTTCGGAACCTTCTGCCCCACCATCAAACAGTTTTGTTGACCAATACACATTCGCTTATCTTGCTGCAAAAAAAGTGCTTTCTTTCCGTTTTCAGCGTTACGTAACATGGTGGGGACTATACACCGGGCTGTGTCACATTGCCCACTAACGAAAAATTCGATATTTACCAAGTAGAAGTTCACTCTATTTTTTATGGTGTATACAATGATGTGTGTGTATACTGTGTCTGTTATTATAGTTAGACAGTTGTATATTGGGTGTATACAGTATCTTTTAACGAAAAATCTTGTTATCGGTGCCACGGGTAAACATTGTTCATTGGCATTATTAAACACTGCGAAATTTGAAGGTCTTTTGTATATTTTTAGTTAAGTTTGTCTTTCCGTGCATCCACTAGCGTACCTCACGGAGGGTGGGCAGGCGAAAAAAATGAATGTATTTGTAGAAGGCATTATGCCAAGAGCGAAGTAAGAAACAAAAAAATAAATGTATTTAATTTTGCCTATATAGACTTGTAACGCTGCATGTGATGCGCCCGCGGCCGGCCGGCCAGACCACCTTTATTTAGGATAAATACACTATGAATGTTAGTGAAATTCCATGCTGATTATAATTCCACAAATCCACAATCAGCAGTCCTTCACCCAATCACGCCGGTTCAAGCCCTCGAGCCCACGAGAACGAAGGCCCACAAGACCGAACGCCCCCGAGTCCGCAAACTCGCAAATCGTAATTAAAGCACGGCTCTATTATCTCGCGAAGTTTAAAACTTGTGATTGCAAAAAGGGCTAATATCGATCGAAATGAGACTTTTATAGATTATTTTTTGTATGAAAAATATGTTAACTCTGTAAAATTGACAGGTTATAAAACAAATTCAAAATATTCACTTTTTATGCGCTTTGTGTTACTTGGAGGGGGGGGGGGTTGAAGTTCATCCCAGTGGATTCATCTCTCTGGTTGTTTTCGAAGTTAACTTGCGATGAATCATGTCGGAAGAAAATGGGTTGCTATATATATACTCTGATACTTGTTAATGTTTCGGAGAGTTTTAGAGCCGTTCATCTTCAAAGTTTTCATTATTCTTTAAAGGGATGTTTGAATATTCACACATTTAGCACGGGCAACGGAACGTTTTCCAGTCTGTGGGGAGGGATGGGGAGTCACTGGCGTGAATTTACATGGGGGCACGCATGCAGAGAGAGAGAAAAATCTAAGGGGTAAAATTTTTATTTCAATTAGGTCTCGTGGGACCTTTTTCATTTTCGGTTTCGTGGGAAGACACGCCAATATTTGGCTCAACTTGTTTGGCAAGTTACGATTTGTCCTTTTCTCACGGTTCACCAAATTCATTTCAAAGTACAAAAATAATTGCTGCTGAGTGGACGTGCAATATACGCGGAATTACAATACATAAATCATTATTTCAATTTATATTACAGCCTGTTTTTTGTCAGTTTGTTTGTTTATTTGCTTGTTTGTTTTGTTTGTTTGTTTGTTTGTTTGTTTTTAGCTCCATGGTTCCACAAGGGACTAGAGTAGTTGTCCATGTAGTAATGAAACAAATGCAATTAAATTCAGTTCAATTCGATGTCAAATGACTTTATGTAGATACATCCCTGCAAGAAAAGCAGAGTCTTGTTTATTTCTTCAAATATGTAGAAATTGGGAATATTAAGTCAATAGCTTCGTCAAAGAGCAAACTTTGATAGAAACAATGTAATTATCAGTGCTTAGTAAGTCACTGACTGACAGTGATCACGGCCGTTTTTGATCATTTATTTGGAGTAAAACAATCCTTTTCAAATTATTAAGACTTTGGAAATCAACAAAATAAATCGCACGATTACAAACATTAAAATCAAAAAGTCCTACCGTGGGAGGGGGACACCCCCATACACCCCCCCCCCATGCCACTCGCTTGCCAGTTATGTTGCGGTTGTAGCAATGCATTTAGTTCACCAATTTCACCGAATAAGCAAATCTATATGCTTGAACAAAATTGATAACTATTCACCTCTATCTGTCTATATAGTTATGACGTAAACTGATATACATTTTTTTCAAGAGAATAATCTTAGAGATCCAACCGCCTTTGGATCCAACCATGCCAAACATTTTCCATTTAAACAAAAGAAAAAGAAAGAAAGAAAGAAAGAAAAAGAAGAAAGAAAGCCTCAATCCTTCTATTATGTACCATTCATTCATGCATATACAAATATGGAAATGTTTGCCGTCATTCAAACTTCAGTTGCTATCTCCATTCCAGGGAGTTCGCATTAAAAAATATATATATTTACATGTGATATGATTTAGTAGAAGTTGGATATTGATATTAAGCGCTTTCGTTTTTATCGATAATACCCTGTGATACAAGGCTCAAAATTTAAGAATTAACTGACTTTAGCCAGTTAAGCTTCTGTGACAAGGCGCTTATGTATTCAAGGAATTTCTTGCTATAGGAGTACATCATTACAATCAGTGGACTGATGGGTCGATTGCTTCTATTTTATGCGTCAAGTAATTTGAGCATATAATTATCGAAGGAAAATTTCAAAAACATCTACATCATACAGCTCGTAAGAAGCTTTTTTTTTTTTCCTTCTTCTTTTTCAAGATTTTTATTTCTCAACTTATAGCACATGCATAAAAGACATTACTATTGAAAGTAACATACATTCCGGACACTTATATAACATAGATGTATACATGCCTAATCGGTTTCACTGATGTTCTTGACACAAAAAACTCCATTTTTCCCTAAGTAAGTTCATCAAATTACGTTTAAAAGCAATTCAGTTTTTCAATTTGATCTAAACCAAGTTTGAAATGAGCAAAAGTAGGTTTTATATGCTTATATTAGCATGAATATATATAATATTTTGCGAACAACAAGATGACATTATGAGATAGAAGTTATTGAGGGTTATAACCCCAAAACAGATTTCAATATCACTAAATTTGGTATTTCTGCTATTTTTGGACTTCAACCATTCATAAACATTATTCCAAAATACAACTGTATATTCACATCTTAGAAAAAGATGAACGATGGTTTGAATGTGGTTTTCACAGAAATTACAAGTCGGTGTATCTTTTATTCCAACTTTAAACTGGAAGTCTTGTGTTGAAATTCTAAATAAATAAATTTAGATTGAAACTTCCGTAGTTTATAGTCAACAGAAAACTTATATAGAAGTGAGAAACGAGAATTCCAAATATGAGAGTCTGTTAAATTTTCACTGAGATCAGCTTGCCGTTTGGATTGCTGGGTTGTATTTGAGAGCGACGTATTTTTTTTCCAAAAATGCATTATAGCACAATTTTGTGACCTTTCTACTTTTTTAGAAACAACTTAATCATTCATCTATTGGTTGATTGTAGTATTTGTTAAACGTCCATATGCTTTAAGAACATCTTTCCAAAATACATTGTTAAAATTGATGTTATGAAAATCAACAGATTGTATATTACAATGGAAGATAACACACAACGTAGGCTTCAGTCATCCGCCTGGGTTGGACTCGAACCTACGATCTTTGGTTAGAGGGGCAGACGCTTTACCGACTGAGCCAACTCGCTCCCTCTTAATATAATTTTAATATTATCCCAAAATGTCCTATAAATTTCTATTGGGAGACCGTCTGAACCGAGTGTTTTATCTTTTGCAAAAGTACATATTGTATCAAAACACTCTTTTTCTGTTATTTTCTTACCCAACATAGATCGTTCGTTCTCATGTAGGTTTGGCATATTTATCATTTCATCAAGAAAATGTAGATTTCCCACATTATCTTCTGACGAGTAAAGTTTACCATGGAAGAGTCGCTCTTCTTGCAATATTTTTTTTTTCATATCTGTAACAAGCCCATGAGAAACTACGATTTGGTCTTGAAATATTTACACACTGATAAATCATAGTCCTGGGTAATAATCGTAAAGCAGGATAAAATAAAACTACCACTAGGAAAAAAGAACTATATATATATATATATATATATAAACAAAGTAGATAGTGTTCTGCTCGGAGTTGGTGAGATATATATATATATAAGTAATATATATATATATATATATATATATATATATATATATATATATATATGTATATATTACAAGTAAAATATCAAAATATCACCAGAACATACTGTACATACTTTACAGCGCATTGAGCATTCTGGGTAATGGATATGGTGCTTTACAAATTGCCATCATTATCATTATCATTATTATCATTATTTAACATAGGAGGAATTAAACTACATGTAAACGGAGTAAATGCTGATGCATTTGATTCTTTGAATTGAAACTTGGATTGTGGAAAGCTTTAAATTGATTAAGATAAATGCGGTCTTGCAAATAAATTAGATATTAGTTTGCCATTTTCAAATTCCATTATCACCTAAATGAATTCATTTCTACTCGTCTGGCTCAGGAACTCTACTAAATTTACAAAATTACAATAATATTTGGAAAAAGACGCATTTTGTCAAATGCATGCACTTAAAAAAATTATTTACTCAGTATATAGATATTTACAATCGAGCTAATATATGTAGGCATGTAGGGTTAAAACTTAGGCAATAAAGTGAGAACGAAATGATAATAATGATAATAATAATAATAATAATAATGACAATAATAATAATAATAATGATAATAATAATAATAATAATAATAATAATAATGATAATAATAATAATGATAATAATATAATGATAATGATAATAATATAATGATAATGAAAGTAATATTAAAACGAACGTAGGCCTTGTGGAATAAGAAAGCAGTATAGGGCCTATGTGCCTTACAGGTTGGCCCCCTGGATTCATGGAAATGTAATCAGGTTATGCTGTTTCATGGTTTAGTCTTGGGAGGCCAAAAGTGTCTTCACCAAGCTCCTGAATGGCGCCCCCTTTGACACAACAATTTTTGGTGAGGAATCGAGGAGAGATTTGATCTCTGTCTTCGCACTTTCATAAGCCACTTTCCTATCCTGTAAATCACCTTTTAACTTTAGTATCACTCTGTTCCTTGGTTCTTCATCTCGTAGAAGCATTGCATGTACATCACCTTTCATCTTCTCTAATTCCTGGTAGTTATTTGATGCTTCACTTTTCAGCTGCCTTATCTTTGCATCCGCCTGTTCGTTCAGCTGAAGGATGGTTTTTTCCAACTTTGATATGGCTTCTTCCCTTTCTCGAATGACCTGCCCGACTTCTTCCTCCACTCTAATTTCAACCTCTTTCTTACTTTTGTCGATGACTTTGTCTATGACTTGAAAGACCTCTCCAAAGGCATTATCCTTTTCGTCTTTGTAGTCTTCCAATTTCTCTCGCACCTGGGTTAACCTTTCCTCCTTCAGGGATACTTCTTGGAGTTGTTCTACCAGGTCGCATCGAATTTCAGCTGAAAATTCCAACAAACCAACCACATCGTGGCCCTCGTGGGTGTCTCCCAAACACTTTATACAAAATCCAGTCTGGCAAATTTTGCAGAAGAACTCAACCCTCATGCTGCAATGGTTGGTGCATACCCATTCTGGATCGCCAATGTCTTCTCGACTTGCTTCCGGTAGGCTGTGGAAGCAATCTTGGCAGAGATTCTGGTTGTCTAGAACGGAACATCTCAGAGATTCGTTTGTTTCTTTTCCGCATCGGTTGCACGGTAGATTTGTGAAGATACCATCAAGTAATGGTGCCATGTTGAATGATTTCTCCTATTTCTACTCGCAACTATAGCTGTAATAAATGAAAGATGAAAAGAAACACAAATGTTACTAATACATTATGACGCTACCAACTCAATAATCAAGAGAAATGGTTGTGAAGAGTCAATTTAATTAATTCTCTCACAGACAATCTTACCAGCCCTCTGAGGCTCTGACCAAATATACATATATATATATATATATATATAGTGAAAGAAATGAAAATGTTTATTATTTACAAGGGAGTTGCCAAAGTTGTTTGCATTTGTCAAATTTCTTTCAATATATATATATACATATATACGATGCATAAAAATTAAAAAACATCAAAGGTCTAGACACCAATATAAATAGTGTTAAAGATCTGAATTAGATTATTTTTTTATGCAAGAGAAATTAGCAGCATCATGATTGATTGAATAATACAAGGTATCCATGTTCCAGGGGACATTCCCACCGTAAACATGGTAAAGTCGACCGGAATCCTCTCCACTCTCCAGAATGTAATTAGATAAAATAATATCTACACTCGAATAGCAAAATAAACAAATACTAGTAGTGAACATTCTATGCAAAATATTTAATGAACTGAATCAAATGAAGTACCTTAACGATCCTTTGAAGAAGAAAACCAAAAGAACAAAATGGCGTCTGCTATACGCATTGTAAACAGCTCTATCTGACGTCTATCCTCTAAGGGGGAATCCCCGTTTTACAGGTTGGACAAACGAATACGACACAATTTTTCTCTAGAAAGCCTTTCGCCCTGCTTTGTTAACACAATGAATTAAAAAAAATACAAGGGCTTTCAGGCTCCAGTTCTTTTTCAAAGTGACGTAGGGTATTGTTCTCCCCTGCTTGAATATAAACACTATTGCATTGAATTTCGAGTGCACCCAAAATGATGAATGATCTCCGCTCAAGTAGAGGCAGTAATGTAATATTTTGTCGATGGTGACTAGATTGTTGGAAGATTTCAAAGTATGAAACTTTATGTAATATGTACATTGTCATCTTAGAACAAAAAGAACCAAAAGGTTTTTTTTGTTGTTGTTGTTGTTGTTGCTCGCTCGCTCATAAAATCTAGAAACAATATGGTCAAGCTGATAGGGCAGCAAGCACTCTTATTCCAGTAGCGAGATGCCCGAATATTAATTTTTGGACAGCTGTCCGACTATCCTCGAATTGTCCAGGAAGATGTATATTATACATGTATAAATCGTGTAGTGTATTGTGGTGACGAATCTACGTTTAAAGGGTTTTTTTCTTCTTCTTCCTTTTTTTTTTTCGGTCACTCGATTCGCTCGCTCTTAGAAACAGAATGGTTTCGGACGGCAAGCAAGGTGCCTAACCAGAGTCATATTCGGCAGATAGGTGATCGAATATACTTATTTATAGATCTTATCAGCGTATAGTGTATTTTGATGACGAAATAACACTTCTACCACGAAAAAAGTTATATTTTTCCCCGATGGCTGCGCTGGCTCTTATAATATTTAGATACAGGATGGTTTCGGAAAGCTAACGAATTCGGCGAGCGAAGTGACCACATAATCATGCTAGGCCCATGGCGTATTTTGATGACAAATTGTCACTTCCGAAAGGAGTGTATATTTTTCCTCGCTTGCTGCGCTCGCTCGTATAATATTTATACGGGATGGTTTCGGAAAGCGAAAAAAATTCGGCGAGTGAAGTGAACGAATATATATATAATCCTACATGTATTTCTAAATATCTCATAGACCTATAGTGTATTTTGATGATGAATAACACTTCTACTGCCAAGAGAGTGTGTTTTCCTCTCTTGCTTTGCTCGCTCGCTCGTAATATCTAAAACATGATTGTTTCGGACAGCAAAAATTTGGACCAGTTAGGTGCCAAATTAGAGATTTGGCAGCGAGGTTACCAAATATTTTGATGACAAATTAACATTTCTTTCAAAAGTGAATATTTTGTCTCGCTCGCTTCGCTTTCTCGCAAAATTAAAAAAACAGCAAGGTTCATAATTTAGTGAGAGGTGTCATTTCCCCCCAAATTAAAAAAAAAAGAAAGAATTGACCTCGACGGCAAGGGACTTCGCGCTAGTGGAGTGCGCCTAAATTGAAATTTTCTGGGTGTGTGTGTGTGCTTTAGTTCCCCCCCCCCCACTTCAGAAAGCTCCCTACGCCTATGGACACGAGGTGTTATAATGTGGACCATTTATCTCCCAAACAGTATCAAAGGTCCGTTATGGCTTACGCACCCCCCCCCCCTGAAAAATCCTGGCTACGGGCCTGTATTGATTCTCATTTCTTCATCTCTTCCAACCGATGAGGAGGTGTTTATGTAGATTTGTATTGATTCTATATCCTGTTTTCTTTCCAGACGAAATGTTTGTTGGTTGATAGATTGATTGAATAAATTTTGTAAGAATGAAAAAAAAGAAAACTTAGTCACATCGGATTCGTACTTAGTATGAAGCTTGTGTTATAGCAATTTACGCCAGTACGATTCGGTAAGAGTTTAAAAATGGTATTCTTGACATACTTTTCTACGGTTGGTTCAATAGATAAAAAAACATATCTAGGCCAACAGCGATATGAGAGGGTGAGGATGCACCATTTGTTTGTTTGTTTGTTTGATTTTATTTCTGCGTTCAAATGATAACAAATGCAAATCAATTCATGATTACATAAACATTACATAAATAAAATATCATGTACAAAATATGCTATACAATAATCATAATGAAGCATACAAACAATAACACTTCGAGGTAAATCATATGTAAAACGCAAGAGGCCACAATCATTTCAGCTGATGACCTTACTTTTATACCTTTGCGCTTTGCCTTTCAATATAATTATGTGACTTCCTCTTACCTTTTGCGGTATCGGGCTTGATCTGACTTGATCGAGTTGACAGGGTCCCATTTCATAAAACTTGTTATCAGTAACAACTGCCACATTCCTATGACAAATTTGCTCTCAGCCAATCAGATGCAAGGATTTCAGTAGCCTATAATTGTTATTGCAACTTGTTATTGATAACAAGTTTTATGAAATGGGGCCTGACCGGCAGTGGGAACCTAGCTTTAGAAAAGAGGTACTTTTTTTTTCTTTCAAAAAGTTTGAAACATACCATGCAGGTCATAATGGTTCATTTATGACACTTTCTTACTGAGATCTATATTTGCATAGTGATTTGACAAAGTACCGTAATAATAAAGAAATTGAATTTTGATTGAAAACTAACCTTTATTCCACTATTCTTTTTAAAAATATGTCTTTTCCTTCTATTTGTATAGTCAAAATTAGACCATATAGGAGTAGCCTGCCAAAAAAGAGAAGTATACCAAACATGGCAAACAAAATAAGGTGTTTAAGGCAGGCTTATGTCCAAAGGGTGCGTGCGCGGAGCGGGATGGGAGTGGGGAGGGAACGGGGATGGCCGCACCCTTTCGAGAGAAGCCCCCCCCCCCCGGTTGTCTCGAAAGGGTGGATTGCGTGTGGGGAGTGAAATTAACGCACCCATTCGTGGAAACCGGGGGGGGGGGGACTTGTCTCGAAAGGGTGTGTTGAGTAGTCTGATGTACCAGCCATCTGTTGTTAATGTAAGTTTTAAAAAAAAAACAATAAATAAAAAAAAGTAGGAAAGGAGACAGGCAGTTGGCTATCATCTGATAGGGGTGTCCAAGGCAGGCGCGGATCCGGGGGGGGGGGGCGAGCGGGCCTTGGCTCCCCCCCCCCGAAAAAGAAAGGCCCCCCCCCCCCAAAAAAAAAAAAAAAAAAAAAAAGAAGAAGAAGAAGAACGCCGAAATGGGAAATGTAATGTACAACCTTTTTTTTTTTTCTTTTTTTGCTATTCTTACACTCAAGAACGCAGAAGCAATTTTCTGCACCCGTACACACCTACACACACACACACACACACAAACTAATTTGGTTGTGATTGCTTGATTGCTTGAAGTGCACATGTTGTTGTCCCTCCATGCTGAATGGAAATATGACTTTCTATTGTGCCTCATCTGTCCTTCGGAAATGCGCATTCCATTACGAAATCAGCCTCATGCACATCTTTAATTTGCGACAGTAAGAAACTGAAGGAAGATATTTGCAAGTGTATGTGTGTGTGTGTGTGTGTGTGTGTGTGTGTGTGTGTGTGTGTGCGGGTGCATAAGATTGCTTCTGCGTTCTTGAGTGTAAGAATACTCATAAACAAAATGCCTCTTCACTTTTCTTGGGGGGTGTGGGGCACACATTTCTCCCGTTTTATGCATCCCACCATAATATTCTAGCAGACAGAAAAGGGGGAATTCTTTCCCACTTGTATATTTTGGGGGATCCTTGGACCAGCCACGGATCCAGGATTTGATGAGGGGGGCATGGCCATGGAAGATTTTTTTGTAATCTAGCGACTAAAAAAAAAAAAAAAAAAAGGTTGTACATTACATTCCGGCAAGGGGGGGGGGGGGGGTTCATAATTTTTTTTTTTTAGTGTGTCGTAAAAACCTTATTAGGGGAGTAGGCGTATCCTAGTATCCTATTACAGGTCCAAAGATTTCGCGACAAGCAAAAAAAAAAAAAAAAAAAAAAAAAAATTCTAGCAGACAGAAAAGGGGGAATTCTTTCCCACATGTATATTTTGGGGGATCCTTGGACCAGCCACGGATCCAGGATTTGATAAGGGGGGGGGGCATGGCCGTGGAAGATTTTTTTTTGTAATCTAGCGACTGGAAAAAAAAAAGGTTGTACATTACATTCCGGCAGGGGGGTGCATAATTTTTTTTTTTTTTTTTGCGTGTGTCGTAAAAACCTTATTAGGGGAGTAGGCGTATCCTATTACAGGTCCAAAGATTTCGCGACAACCAAAAAAAAAAAAAAAAGGTTGTACATTACATTTCCCATTTCGGCGTTCTTCTTTCTTTGGGGAGGCCCCCTTTCTTTTTCGGGGGGGCCGAGGTACCCAAAATGGTCAAAAATGGGCGGAAAAAATGGGGGGCCAAGGCCCGATCGCCCCCCCCCCCCCGATCCGCGCCTGCCTTGGACACCCCATCAGGTGATAGCCAACTGCCTGTCTCCTTTTACTTTTTTTCTGGTAATTCCGTTACCGTATCATCAGTAAGAACTCAGCTCATTCACTTGCATATGCTGGACCAAAATATTGGAACTCTCTAGACAATTCTATCAGGCAGTGTGTCAGCTTATCTGTTTTTAAACATCAACTAAAATTTTGTATATTGTACACTTATATTGAAACGTGACATTTCGCGCTACATATCGTGCTGCATTATTGACATTATTTTTGTTTTCTTTTGTTTCTATATCCTACTACATGTATGTGGATTATTTCTAGACTGGTTTTCTTGGATTCATACACGTAATGTACATAATGTATAATTTTAGTCTTTTATAGATTTTATATACATACATAACCTCTGTAAGCCTAAACACCTCTTCAACTCTTGATTCTGAGTGTCTAACTGCTTAAAAATCATCTTAGCGATATTTTAGTATTAATGATAGATCTGTTATTTATTTATACTCACTGCAGACAACTGGATTAGTACCCACCCCCCCCCCCCCGCCCTTGTATTGTCATGTGTACTTACCTTCCTCTGTCTTACTCTAGTTAGTTGTTTTTTTTAATGTCATTACTGTGTATATATGTATATTTTTTTCTTGTTTTTTATCTACATTTGTTTGTTTGTTTTAATGCAGATGTTTAATTATATTATATCATACATATTTTGTTGTTGTTACAAAGGTGATCTGTGCTTAACAAGCCTTGCTTCTATACAGACCACCTCTTTCCCATATTTTCGATATTTTCAGCTCTTTGTTCATAAGTTTTATTCTTGTTGTTTTTTAACCTTACTGATATTGTACATGTATGTATTGTTTTCTGGTTACTGCGGAGAGAAATAAATGAACTTGAACTTGAACTTGAACTTGAACCGAGGTGTTATACCATAATATCATGAATGTAAGAATAAAATTGTTGGAATAAAAGAGCTCACATGAAAGAATAGGCATATTTACAGAGTATTAAAATGTGAGAAGGGAGTACAAAAGGGGCACAGAAAGTCTAAAAATGTTGGTGACAGAATTACACCCTTACCGTGGAATTGCCCAGCTGAGAAAGCATAGCTAGCTATACATGTCTCTGTATTCAGATTTCCTCAAAAGTCCCTGATTGAAAATTACAGAGGTTTGATTTGTATTTAAATTTTGTGAAAACTTCTACAATATTTTCATATCGTTCATGTCGCCTAATGCTCTTTATCCTTTATCGTTTTATTCCATTATTTATTTATATTCATGATTCATTTATTTATTCATTCATTCATTCATTCATCTATTTATTCATTCATTCATTCATTCATTTATTTAAATGAGTAATAATAATTGGGTTTTATTAACCCAGGGTAAATGTTTTTTTTAATATATCATCACCAATCCAGTTCTGAAATTGAACCTTTCAACGTTATTTTTCAACAACATTTTTATCCCGAGTCACGGTGATTATATTCTCGCTTGCTCTGTTGGCATGACTGATTTACTTTGTGTCCGTGACATAGTACCAGGGGGCGACTCTACGGGGGGGGGCAGAGCGGGGAGACCCCCAATGATTTTTCAAGTGATCAAAAAAAAGGGGAGAAAAAAAGAAGAAAAAAGGGAGAAAGAAGAAATTAGGAGCATCATGGGCCGGGAAAGAGAGGACTGGGTCATGCAACTATATAATACCCCTATGTTTTCATTTAAAATGGGAGATGGGGAGGGTGGGATGGGGACCAGAGATTCGGATGAGAGCGGGATGAGAGAAAGCATGAGAGACCTCAAAAGAGAGAGTGTGTGTGAAGGAGAAATAGAGTTTTTTTTTTTTTTTTTTTTTTTTATCGTTTTTAAGAGATAGAGGGAGGGAGGGAAAACAGAGAGGGAGAGAGAGGGGGAGTGTGTAATAATGACAGGGGTAGAGAGCGGGGTTGAGAGAAACGGAAAGAGAGCCTGGAACTAGAGATAAAAGAAGGGGTGACCGTGAGTGAGGTGACCGAGCTACTGAATCAAAGATTATTTCAATTCTGTGCACGCTTCAAGACTAAAGAGGGCGTTTACTGGCACCTATGACTGTACTAGCACACGTAATGCCTAATGGAAACAGTACAGAAAAAGCAAGTAAGTGGGAGTGACAAAAACGATCTGCTTCTGATCTGCTGTTTATATTGCCTAAACAATTATCTTTTTTGGTAAGTTTACTCAATTAAAGCTAATCTTGCTAATGTTGTATTTTTATTAAATTGTAATTAAGTGCGTGGAACACTGGAATATACGGCTCTGTGTCACTGTGAACTGAGTTCCTGTCTTAATTAATGTGCATCTGCAAGTTCTTGCTAGCTATGCGGTGTTTTACTGTGTAACTTGTAACTTAGATCTAACTGTTAGATCTAGTTGTATTAGCGTGTAACGTTATGACTATGACTAAAGTATGACCTGTATTGTGTGACTGTAAAAGTTGGTGTATAGATGGGGGGGGGGGGGGGAGGGGGGTCCTTTGTCTGCACACCTAATATTTCACTTAAAATTGACAAACTTCCTTTTTGTATTCCTCTAATGGCTGACCTCATTTTAATCCTCGTATCCTAACGTTAGGGAGTAACTGCTAATCTCATCAAAATCTGAACAAGAACAATGTGATTTTTAGTTTTACAAGAAAAGGCGATGATGTAAAATGAGGAAGGTGCCCTTGTCTGCGCACTCATTTACTTTACACGCAGTTCGGGATTTTTTTGCATGAAAGTGGCATTTTCAAGGCATGTGCGTAAAAAATACATAAAATAGACGCTTTTCACCCGTTTTTCCTCATTTTTTCAGCGATACATATCGCTAAAATTGATTTAAAGATGATTGTGTTCGTTGCGTCTTTTGTGATGTTAGAATCGCGCAGTTACGCATATGTGCAGACTTGGGCACTGCGCAGACAAGGAGCATCAGACCATACGATGTACATACATAGGTTTACGTAGCTTGGAGGCTTCTGGAGAGTAAAAAAAAAAAAAAACGCTAAGGGGTCTAATGCTACTTGAGCTTCTCGCCAGAAAAAAATCCACACATGTCAAGGTCAAGGACATGTGATGCCACTCCTGAGGATGGGGATGGGTGGGGGGATTCCCCTCCCGCGCGAACCGCGGGATGGGAGCGTGACCCGAAGCGGAGACTTATAAGTTATAGGGGAGATACTTGCAGCACTAGGAGCTCTGAAGCCCTAGATCAGTATATAAATACAAGATATGGGAGAGCAGGAGATGTCTGGCCTAATAGTGGAAATTAAGCCTGTGCATTAAAGACATTCAGTTGTGGGCTTTCATGGGGAGTGGATTATAATTTGCTGACACCAGACTTTGTGAAAAGCACTGGAAATACCTGTAGTAGATCTACATTTCTGGAGCACAGCAAAACAAGCTATCCCACCATAACATTCTTTGGCCTGCTTCAGGCATTCTCGGGCCAGGGAAAGTGAGATAATGACTTTGGAATATACAGAGCATTACATAAGGTCTGTTAGTCATAAAACTCATAGTGATGGACAACACCTGTTACTAGGTAAGCACCCATGGTGTCAAATTTCCCCATGAAAGCCCACGACTGAGCATCTTAAATATATTTTTCTACCCTTGTACACTTGTAGCCATATGGATGGATACATGTGTACCTGTTCAGAATTTGTAAGCAGTGTTGTCACTGACCACATCAAGTGACCACATCATATTGGGTGATTTCAAGTTCGATGTTGAAAGCTGGTGTTGGTGTTGTGAGAACACCAACACCAGCCTCTAACCAAGGCTCCACACTAACTTTTTCTCTTGGTGGCCCGTTTGGGCCACCAAAATTATCATTTCTTTTTTTTTTGGTGGCCCGAGAACGAAATTTGGTGGCCCGAAAAAAACAAAGAAAAACATAAGAAATTTAATGATTATAATAAAATGTTGTTAGAATGATTAAAACCCATTGTTTTACCCTCTATGCCCTGAAATAATCATATTCAATGATATACATGTAGTTGCAGATTATTTTATGATTCTTCCTTTCAATGACCCTTCAATGTAGGGCTGTTTTGAAAGTTTTGGTATTTGTTTAAACGATCATTTTTTTTGACGATTAATCGACTACTCGGTACTTTCATTTGGCCAGTCAGCCGACCACTAGCTGTTCATAGCCTGCAACCACTCAGCCCCGTGCCGGAGCTGCACCTGCGCTGCAGCACCGGAGTGAGGCCCATACCCATATAACAGCGTGTGCAATATCCCTAACGGTAATGTCCGATTTTCATAAAGAAACTTGGCAATAAAGCAGCTTTTAAGAGAACTGTATTGCTTGTCCAGTTCATAAAAATTCAAATCATAGCCTCCTACCTATTTTTGTGAGGACCGAATAAAAAATCCTGGTCAAATAAAGCCAAAGAGATCGGCATTTGCTTGATATTTCATCGATAATCGGTGAAATCATGTTTGTTAGCTGACAAGAGATGGCGCCAACCCGGAAGTGGAGCATAACAGTCAGTGCACAAAATCCCATTAGGCCGTGTTGAAACTACGTATACATAACGATGAAAGCGCTAAGCAGTCATTTGAAATCGAACTCCAATGATTGAAATCCCCATCACAAATCGCCAGCAAGGGCATATAACTAACGAACAAGCGCTTACTTGCAAGTATGAATGTTTTTTTTCTTGTTAATATCCTTTCGTCTTCGTTCATTGCTATGTTCCAAAAATATTTTGTCACACTGACTGTGATAGCATATCTTTGATTACGTTAGTGAGCTCACATGCTTACGGTACATATCGCTGGTGCAATGCGCGATTTAGTCGCTCTCTCACACACACACACACACATTAGGGCTTAGGGCTTCCGAATATTATTGAAACACTCGTTTTCGCTGCGCGAGACATAAGAGTTTGGTGATCAAAAAAATATTCTCATGTGAATGTAAGGCATCTAAATGACATAATCACACCTTAAAACTTTGAAATGGAGAGAAGCATTCTTGATTTCATTAATGATTTCGCATTTTTGATGGATCATTCTGAAGTTCAAGCTATGTTTCCGAGTAGTCGATAAAAATTTTATTATTCGTGTAGTGATATTTTCGGACGTTTAATCGTGTACTAGACTCGAAACAGGCCTAGAATGTTGCGCGGAAAATACACACGGCCGCAGACCAAGGCCTATATATACTGCCATAAGACTAATCTAACTTTCATTTGAGGTCGGCTAGCTCACCGCAACAAGATCCAGGTGCAATTAGAGTGGTGTTGCGCTAACTCAAACTGCATCGTCGCTGATGAACCGCGAACAAACTGACTTGCAATTTGGATCGCGGAAGGAGCTAAAATGTGTACAATTAACACGCACGTAAATTGCGTTAACTTAAAATTTTCTGGTTGCCCGATTCGGGCCACCAAAGTTATCACTTCTTGAAAAATGGTGGCCCGGGAGCCAATTTTGGTGGCCCCGGGCCACCGGGCCACCGCTAATGTCGAGCCTTGCTCTAACACCGTACTTGAAATCAGGCTGGTGTTGGGGTTGACGTCACAAATTATGACATATTTCCGGTAGACTGTGTTGTCTGCTGGTATACAAATAATGAATGTTTATGAGTGCAATGGACAGAATATTTCATGAGGTGAAAGATGAAATGATCCATTCAATAATGGATCAATAATTTCATCTTTCACCGAATGAAATATTCTGTCCATTGCACGAATGAAAAAAACATTCATTATTTGTTTTATATGACACCTAAAAATAGATCAAATTGCAATAAATCAATAGCGCTATACGCTAGCGCGCTGTTCACTGCAAACGCAATCGTTTTACGTAAGTAGTGTACCGGGCTCTCGGCCAGCGTGCAATGGAGCAAATCGTATGGATCCAACATTGCACGGTAAATGGAGCCACTTTTGCACGATTGATGACGTCATAGTGCAATGGGACAAATGATGAATATCAAACAACCAATCAAATGACAGGGATCTATCTAGGTGTCATATAATGTTGAATGTCATCTGCTGAACCGAGTATCAGGATTCATGCTGACGATTTACATGCAATTTCCACATTCACCAACACCAGCCCCTAGGGATTGGGAAATTCATGATTTCAATTACGGTGTTGGCGTTGGTGTTGGTGTTGTAATAATACATGTTATTGCTGCTTGTCCCTAGCGCAGCAGCGACACTCTTTGCTACGGTCACTTATCACATGTTGATGGTTAAACCCATTTTGCAGTCAAAATAACTTGGTATAATCAAAACCATATATTTTCTATGGAAGAGTAATATTTTCCTCTTAGATTCTTCTAATGATTATGCAATTCGAATCCAAGAAGATGTAGATTTCTTAGAAATTCGGATTGAAAATGATTTTGTCATCGAGAGTTTTTTGCTGTAGCTTATGACGTCACTCAGTGTTGAACTATCGATAAGGTGATTGGTATCGTCCCTCTAAACTGACCGACGGTGTTGGAGCTCGTTTCAGAAGCCTTTTCACACTCTTAACACCAACACCAAAACCGCACACCGAACTTGAAATCACCCATTCTCTCCCCCTCTCAATCTTGTTTTGGTTTACAAAATTGCATAGATTTACATTCGTCATGATATATATGCCTGCTCGGGTCCCCTCACCCCCCCCCCCCCCCTGCACGTAACGCAGAGTATGTGTGTACGCTGAGAAAGGTCCTATAATGAACGCGTGTGTTTTGCACAGGGTGCTAAATTGTACGCTGCATGTAGACCTAGTTGCTGTGCCTGTGGTTTAGACCACGGTCTGTTGATTTAAGTAAACCATGACTACTAATAACTTTGTCTTAGATCTGCCCAGTTATATGAATTTCTTTGAAATAGAGATTTATTAGAGCAAAAAAAAAAAAGATGTTTCCACAAAGATCTGGGCCCCATTGCATAAAACTTACCATTGATGGTACATGCATTAACTTTGCCATCAGTGGTAACTTTCTTGGAAACTTTATATTGGATTGGCTGACAAGCAGTTTTACCATGGTAGTTACCACTGATGGCTGAGTTACCATTAATGGTAAATTTTACGCAGTGGACCCTGATTAAACAACTGTCAGAATTTAATTACAATGAACTTTCTCTCTCTTTCTCTCCAGTGCATGACAGGTGCTGCAGAACTTGTGAATTTTCGGAAGCTCCAAGTGCAAGTGACATCCTAATCAAACCTTCATCTGTACAATGTAGCTGTTTTTCAAGATATCTGCTTGATGCTTGTCTTTTTAGAAAATTTGGGATGCAAGCAACATTTTCAGTCTTCGGTTGTGAGAGTTCTCTTTATGAAGCATTGGCTCGCTGAAACATTAGCAACCCTATATATTTCTATTGCATTTTCATTTGTTGCAAAAAGGCTTGCTTTTGCTTTTCAACACTGAGGGATGATATCGACCTGCTGTGATATGTGTAAAGGTAATCTTCTGAATAAAACCCAACCACGCAGACATCGACATGGCTTTGTAACCTACATTATGAAAGATGATCTAACACTCCTTGGAAGAACAGCCTGATTGATCGAGGACATTGATTGACTTAAGTGAAAACAGAGAAACGGACTCTACAGAATTTCCAGCCATGGCTAGTAACAGTACAGAGGACAGTAGTCAGAAACCCACCAACGGGGCTTCAGCCACAACGGACGATTCTAATAGCCAAGAGAGCTTGTTCGAATGCAACATATGTCTTGACACTGCCAAGGATGCCGTAGTCAGTAGATGCGGCCATTTATTTTGGTGAGTTAGGGGAAGAATCTGTCTTTGTTTAAATCAATGAATAAGAAAGATGCACAATATTCTTTGCACTTCAGAAAAAAGTAGAGCATGATATGAGTCATTTTTTTCATTGAATCTTTTGGCTTAAAACACTATCGCATTTTCTTAAGTCAAAATCTTAGTATTTTTTCTTTGTCAATGGGGAAGGTAGGTGTGATATTGCATTTTTTTTCGAGTGGTGGAAGGTTCCAACCAGCACCGACCACCGTAGTGACAACTTTGGTCTGCACAATGATCTACCTTTATGTAATCATTTCATGTCATATAAATTCCCCTTACAGTTGGCCGTGCCTGTATCAATGGCTTGAAACCAGACCTAATAGACAAGTATGTCCAGTGTGTAAAGCAGGTATTAGTCGAGACAAGGTTATTCCACTTTATGGCAGGGGGAGTACAAATCAACAAGATCCCAGGTAAGTTAATTTTATGTATATGGTAAGCTACAGTGATGAAGGGCCAAATTGGAAAAGTTGCATTTGCTTGATGTATTACTTTTTAAGATTTTTTTAATCATTTTTTTCTGTCAAAGATAGGGAATAGATGTAAAACCATTTTGACGTACTAAAAAAACTAAGTCTCTGCAATCATGTTGTCATGAAAAACGTAAACATATCTTTTACTTCAGAACATTCCACCTTCCTAATATACATCGTACCTTGTTTTGCTGAGAAATTAGGGAAACATTTGGATTTATTGCAGAATGATGTTCATTTTCCCTTTTGGGCGAATTGGTTTCCAAAACACTTCCTGGAACATCAGTTTCACCTGCTCATCAAGTTTATTTTGGTTGCCCTCGGCTTTGCGGAGGTAGGTTGGAGTACTTACAGATAAAGAGTAAGATAGAAAAAGAATTACTCGGTCCCGTGTCATAAAACCAACCTGTTATCAGTAACAACTGCCACATTTCTTTGACAAATTTGCTCTCAGCCAATCAGATGGAAGGATTTCATTAGCTTATAACAGTTATTGCAACTTGTTATTGATAACAAGTTTTATGAAACAGGGCCATGGTGTTTTAATTCTTTCCATTTCGTTTGCTGCCACAGAGAAAAGATGCCACCAAGACCACAAGGAGAAAGACATGAACCAGAGACACAAGGGGTAAGTACCGTCTGAAGCTCCATCTGCCCCCCCCCCCCCACCCCCACCCCCAAAGTAGGAACGCTACAGTGTCCTTAACAACCTTTTTCATCTAAATGGCAAATAAGGATTGACATGGTTATCTTGAGGGTTAGGCTGTGTTGTACCACATGATCACTTTGCTTTGTTGTAGCACTGAGTCTGAAACTCTGGCCGTCTTCTAAGTGGAGCCTTCTGTTGAGGGCAGAAGTTCCAAACCCATGACAGATTATTTGTGATTGGTTGTGTAGTGAACTTAAAACTGTCTCACTCTTTTCTTCTATTTCAGTCTATTGAAAGAACAACTAAAAGGAAAGTAAGCGTGCATTAAAATTAATTTTTTCAATTAGTATTCTATAAGTTTTATTACTGATTCATTTGTTGGTCTGATTGTTTTGTTTGTTTATTCCATTACTCTGATTTTTGTTGTGATATCCTTACAGCCATTCCAAGGTTTTGGTTTTGGAGATGGAGGTTTTCATATGTCCTTCGGTATTGGTGCCTTTCCATTCGGTTTCTTTGCTTCAACATTCAATCTAGGCGACGGAAGAGTAGGACACCCTCGTAAGTATTTACCCGTTGGTTTCTTGAACCGGATGGCCCCTGTGTTAAGCCTATAGGAATATGAAAATTCAATAGTCAACAGGTTAACCCATAGCAGTACAGAGCTTTCTTGAGGTTTGAATTAATCATCTTCAATCCTCAAATTGGCAATTCAAATTATTTTTTTCCATGCTTACATAGGTTGAAGAAAATAAATATGGATATAACATAAACCATAATGAAATATAATTGTAAAATTGAATCAGAAATTGCCAATTTGAACACAGAAATAGTGATTATATATTATTCACTGCATTGCCAATTTAAAGAGTTTAATGATTGGTTACACATAAACTGCTCTAATTTAAGAACACCACACCATACAGCGATAGGAATGGGCTCAAATTTGTCAGTGCATTTTTCTCTTTGTGCTCATGTATGATATGTACTGCCCAATATTCTGGACCAACAGATACTGCAAAAGTGTCTCCTAAAGGTGACACTGTACCTTTATGGGTTAAAGGGTGTTATATCAGGAAGTTGGGGATGTCCACATTCTTGCTGTAGTGTATCAGGAAGAGAGTTATTTATTCATTTGATTTTGATCAATTGGAGAAAATTGACAAATAAGGCAGTCTTGTGGCTGACAATATTCAAGATAAACATCGATCATGATGATTTTGAAATCAATTGAGTGAAAAGCATTGTATTCATGTTCTGTCCACTCTGTGCATGGGACTGATCTCACAGCTACAACTGAACAACCTTCAGAATTCATTGCATGAATTGCATCATTATTTCGAAGAGAGAAAATGCAGGTCAAATTCATTTCCATGAAACATTATTTCTATCTGAATCTACTGTTTCTGTTACTGTCTTCAAAGATCTGTTGAAGACTACCTTTTTTCAGAAGTTTTTGATTACCGGTAGTTTTTTATTGTATGTTTAAGCAGTAGCATTGTTGGGAGCTCTGTTACATCACAGCGAAGTAGAGTATATTTATATAGTGACTGCGCTAAATAGATACGTATAACTGCCTATTTCCTGTTTGTATCAACATAATTGTATCCTAATAAGATCGAAAGCCTATGTCATGTCAATGTCTTGATCATGTTCATTATTTTTTTTCTCTTTCCAGCCCGTCCACAAGTTCCCAGCAATCCCGAAGAGCAGTTCTTATCCAAAGTGTTTCTCTGGGTGGCATTTCTCTTTGTATTCTGGTTGCTTGTAGCTTGATGCTGGCTCAACCCTGAGGGACCATTCGACTGATTTATTGTGAACCAGCTGCAAGACCAAGTTTCCTTCAGGGACTCTGCATGATGACAAATATTTTGTTCTTAGATGAAGGGACAGCACCTTGTATCCTCTGAAAAAGGCACTATTTAAATTCTGTCATTATTATTGTCATTGTTAAGTTCAGTGCAGCTAAATTATGACTTTACAGTGAATTTGCGGGTTTCAGGTGATGGTGTCGGCTGGCTGTAAATCGCAATTCTTGAGAGCCTCTCTGGGCTGCACTACATTGTAATTACCTTGTACATGTGGGTTGGCTGTATGCAACGCTCTTGCATCATTATGTTTTAGAGCAAACACATAATTTGCACAGATCGAGCTTGCTTGTATGGGTATGCCATCTGTCACTGCCCAGTGAAATTTTCAGAGGCGCTCTCTACTGGCCTGGTGACACAATCACATTGATAGGCAATATTATTTTTAAAAAAGCACTATTCTTATCAATACAGAGGATAATTCCAATGTAAAGGACACCAAAGCATGGACTGCACTCATGAATGAAATGTTAGAGTTCCAAATATTTATGTTAGAGTTCCAATTATTTATGTTAAGAGTTCCAAGCATGGTTCATCTTGCAGTCATAGAAAGGTGCAGAAATCCTGTTGAATACTGTATTCTCTTCCTTGTTGGTATTGCAAATCTCCCATAGATTTGATTTGCAGATATTATCGTGGGGCAGGCAAGCAGGAATATATCGAAACGGGTTTGACACGAAATTTGAGAAGATGTACCCTGATATTCACATTGAGTTGACATTTATGGACATGTAATTTCATTTGCTTTAGATATATTTATTTCTTATGCTGTAGTCTGTACCAACATCAACGGAGAGTTATAAATTCTTGCATTGAATATTATGATTACTGTTACAATGGAAGTGTATTAGGTTGCAGTTGTTGGTGCCCTTTCAGAACTTGCTAACTCTCCATTTATTTAGATTTGATTTTTATTCGGTATTCAGATTATATCTTAAAATATATGAATTGTCAATTAGTCTTTGGTGTACTCAGATTGGGGTTGGGCAGGCTCAATGTAAGGCGATGGTCATATTGTCTGTTTGGAGCCCGAGGGACGTTAACTCAAAATGTTTTAACACGTAACTGCCCCTCTGGCTCTGAACACACAAAATGTGATGGATATAATACCCATAAATCGTTGCCAAATAGGTGAGGCTTTGTTTTTGTAGAAAATGAATAGCAGGGCTGTACAAAAAATTTTCTTTCTGCTTGCCCGTTGGGCAAGTATCCTTGAAAATTGCTTGCCCAAAACATATCTCACTTACTCTAATTCCACAAATTGCAAAAATTCATGACAGTTTGAATTAAATTTGCAACACTGATATTAATTAGCCATTGTTAAAGCTGTACTTAACACTGTGAGCATTATATGTATTGATTTTTTTTCATTTGTACTCATGATAGCTTTGAGTGAATTTACTTGCCCTTTTGGGCAAGCAACTTCAAAATTCACTTGCCCTTTCATGATTTTTACTTGCCGCGGGCAATTGGGCAAGTGGGTTTGTAGAGCCCTGGAATTATATGTATTGATTTTTTTTCATTTGTACTCATGATAGCTTTGAGTGAATTTACTTGCCCTTTTGGGCAAGCAACTTCAAAATTCACTTGCCCTTTCATGATTTTTACTTGCCGCGGGCAATTGGGCAAGTGGGTTTGTAGAGCCCTGGAATAGGAAATGTTATGGTAGGTCAGACTTAATCGATAGATACCAGTAAGCCTCCCTAACTAATTTTATCATCAGCACAGATTCGATGGGCCAAATATTTTTTCTGCACCACAGGCCTTGCCTATAAAATCTGTGAACCAATCATTTTGCTCCTTTGATATGACCTCATCTCAGAAGATATCATGTGGGCAGTGTATTGCCATGCTTGTTTCGTGGAAGCCTTTTGATTGTATCATTCACGTGTGGCCACCTTTTGGTTAATTTTGTAGGTACACAATGATGTACTGTACATGCACATTATATAGTGTGCACAGAAAACTGTCATTATCATTATTGGTCAAATCTGACCACCGCCTAAGACCAGAAACTCGCAAGCTTGAAGCTGTCCACAGTTGCAGCTGTTTCATGCCATGATGAAAATCAATCACAACACTGAATTTTTAATATATATACATATTTGTGAGTTTCTTTGTGCCGAAGGTCCAAGGTTGACATGAGTTTTTAAGACACTTTGAAACTGTTTCTGGTTTTACAATATGAAAATGTTGAGAACTTCAAAGAATTACTATAATACGATACAATAAGTTCATTTAAAGTACTCTTTACACTGTACACATAAGCTGTTGCACAGCACTTAACATAGAATAACAACCAGCCTACTAAGATTAATAATCAGGAATTATTTAGTATAAAGTATCCTTGACCAGATGCATGTTAAAATGTATGTTTCATGCTTTATTGAGACTGGAAGTTAATGTCCATTGTCCTTATCATTATTGTTCTATTTATGCTTAATAGATTATGTTAACTTTGTATAGGTGTATCAGGAAAAAAAAAATGGTGGAAAAGAAAAAGGTTCTGTGGGTAACTTTGATATCTTGAGTGTTTACTGTCTAATAGCCATAGCACAGGAAGGAAAGGAATGGTTATGAAAGTCATAATTTAGGGGGATCATTTCCTGATAATGGTTTCCTTTGGAATCTGACAATGGCAAGTGCAGTTGATAACACGTTTAACCTCCTTTTCCAGTTCCTATTAAAAGCCAGAAATTTTGCTGCTTTGTGGTTACCTTGCCAAAGTTTGAAACATAAACCTGTTCCCAATGGTCTTTTCTTCATGCTCAAAGACTTATTCTTACGTTTCTATGTGACAGTTGTGGAACATTTCCATTGTATGAATTGCTCATTTATTTGAGTGTAACGGCTTATGGGTTGAATGAGAAAAATCAAAGTATTGATGAAAAAAGTTTTGAGATCTGGAAAAAGATTTAGCAAAGAATATATATGCAAGGTGTTTACAAGATACCTATGTTGATGGCCAGGCAATAAATCAGTGGTGGCACTAGGAAAAGCTATTGCAATATGATTGTTATTATTTCTCATACATGTATATTTTATCACATGCATACATGTATGATATGGTGAAATGGTGCTGTGTAATTTTCTTTTATTAAACTCTTTTTGTTTTGCTGGGAACTGTATACCTAGCAGCCAAATTGTTGTTATTCTTATGTTTCTATGTGACAGTTGTGGAACATTTCCCTTGTATGAATTGCTCATTTATTTGAGTGTAACGGCTTATGAGTTGAATGAGAAAAATCAAAGTACTGATGAGAAAAAATTTGAGATCTGGAAAAAGATTTAGCAAGAATATGCAAGGTGTTTACAAGATACCTATGTCGATTGCCAGGCAATAAATCAGTGGTGGCACTAGGAAAAGCTATTGCAATATGATTGTTATTATTTCTCATATATTTTCTCACATGCATACGATATGGTGAAATGGTGCTGTGTAATTTTCTCTTATTAAACTCTTTTTGTTTTGCTGGGAACTGTATACCTGGCAGCCAAGTTGTTGGGTGTAACGAGTTCTAGAAGTCGACTCAGCAGGCTGTAGCATTAAAAAAAAAAAAAAAAAAAAGAGTTGATAATACTGTGGACACAAACACAGTAATGCTTGATGATATGTATTGTGTAATAATTGGTATTAAATTTTGTTTGTTGTCATTCTTTTTTCAAATCATCTCATGTAGTTACAAATGGCACCAAAAGAATAGGTATTTATGAAGAATGATTACTGGTGAAGGCCGTTATCTTTCTTGGTAATTATGATTGATTTATTATTTTCTGAGTGTTTGCCATGGAATCTGCAAGCATAGTAAAAATTCTAAAAAATAAAAAAAAATCTAAAAAATGAAGAAGAAGAAGTAATGATCAATGCAATACGAATATAGCGAGTGATGTGGCTTGTATGGGAAACGCCTGCTTTTTGTTGTTTTTTGAAAGATCCTAGTTGTATGTAATGTTTAACCAAAGTTTTAAGTGGACTGCAACACATTCTACAATTTTGCTTGTACATAGATGTACTTCACCCCTTATCATTAAATCTGTTGTACTATTTTGTGGATTGCATTCACCAACTTGGTCAAATAGAGTCTATTTTAAGCAGCATTGTTATATTTCAGATTTGAATTTAATCAAGAATTTAGGGCTGTATAAATTACATCTAATATTAGGATGGAATAGGGGATATTGTTTATGTTACAGTATTGCAGTTTTACAAGTCAGCTCGTTATGTGCGACTTCATGTACCGGTAGACTGGATGTGTGAAAAGTCTCCCTGAACATACATGTAAAACCAATCCCATGTGACTTATACTTAATAAATTACCAATAATTATTTCAAAAATTAGCTTCCTGCTTTTCATGTAGAAAGTGATTAATTCTTTATCAGGTGAGCTAAGGATGGCCCTCTGCCAAACTGTATTTCTCATCAGACAGATTTACTACACTGGCATTAGGATTATGTAAGTGTTATAGCAGAAAATGAATCTATGTAGGGTGTCTAAAATGTTGTCCTGCATCTATTCAAAGCCAAAAGTGGGTAATTTTGCATCTCTGTTTTAGTTGAACTGAGCAGTCCTTCCCCTAATTTATGCTTTTTTGGGTGCCCGTCGGCATGTGTGGCGATATGGCAAAGCCTCGAATGTGCCATTTGCCTAAGAAAGCAACCGAAGTGTTAAGAATTAGTGTTGCAGATCAGTAAACCAAGGGAAACTGATTTGGACACAATCTATAGGATTAAATATCATAATTTTTTTCCGGTTAAATGAGGATATGATAATAATAATAATAATAATAATAATGTCTTGTTTACCCAGGATAGCCTCTTCAGTACTATGTACTGTTCTCCCAGAGGGTCCTGCAAGATATATGTTGTTCACTTCACTGTAGATTTAAACATGCAAGGTGATCTGAAATGGAGCTCAGTGATTAGAATGCACCACTTTTTGATATTTCTATAGTGGTTTAAAACTATAAGAATACATGTATTTACATTCCAAATTGCTGTATTCGACCATATCCACGATTTAATATACATTTTAATCTGTAAGTTTCATGCATACAGCTTGTATACAATTTCATATGATTGGACATATTCAGGCTTTTTTCAAATCCCTCCCCCACCCCTAGTGAGAAATACACATCAAAACTCATCACATGTTGCACTTTATTAGACAATCAGATAACTTATTAAAGGGCTAGATATTTTACAATTGCATCGATGCTGCCATTTAAATTTATATTTGCATTACAGCCAATATTGGAAAAGTTTAAATGGTTTAAAAGATACATGTATACCCATTTATTGTAGGGCCAGTTTGTGTGGTTCCCTATATTGAATACAGTCAGGTGTTATCATCTTTGAAAGAAACTATCTCCAAGTACATATAATTCTGAATTGTTTGTTATGCAGTAAGTTGGTTATTAGGATGGACCCATAAAATGTGTGGGTTGCACATATAAATTTGTAATTTGAAGCATTTAGTGCAAATTTCTACGGAAAGTAATTGTTTTCATGACCAGAAATCACTACCATAATACAAACTTCTGTTTTTTTGTTATTTGGACAACCACTTATTTATTTTGTGTTACACATGGTTCAGTGGATTTATTTTGAACATGTAGTTCCCTGCCATGACATTATGACATTAAATCACTTTCTTGTCTCATGAAAGCCATAAGGGCGTAAACCCTTGTGTACAATGTACATGTACATGTATGTGTTAAAGTCCTTCTGCTTTTCAATAGATGTTATTGAGCAATTCATTTGTTTAAAGAAATTTATCTCAGATGAAGTGATGTTCTGTGTAAATATAACATACATGTATTTGGACCACTTGTACATGTAAGTAATGTTGATCAAATAAACCAGGAAATATCTCACATACATTGAATTGTGAAGGTTGTCGTTGTTTTGCAAGACTTTAGAAATGTGCTAAAAACACATTCCTGCAATCTGGGATGTTATGCATACACTGAGCCAAAGGTGTTGTTGGCGCTACAGCAGATACCTTCATGATATATTAAATACAGTGAGCTTTATATTTCTGCATCCTTTAACTGACAAAAGTGGGCCTTTTTTGTACATGCCATTGGTTTACTCACAGTTTCATATGCCATTGGTTTACATGAAAATGATCTTTATTTTGATGTGGAGTTTTAAGTGCACTTTTTAGGAAGTTTACCCCTTCAAGTGCATATGAGAAGTACACGCATCTTTTCTAAAGCTCAAATGATATCCAATAGCCTAAATAGGAAACCATACTTTCTATGTGAAATTACATTTATTATACATCTGTGGATAGAGTCATCATACTGTGAACACAGTATATACTGTACATGTTTTTACAAAGGTACAGCACTCCATGGGCATTACACATATCTCTCATTCAATCCATTTTAACACAACACTATTACAATACTGTTATCTAGCACATTAATCAAAGTATGACAGGATAATCATAATTTCAAAATAAACAATCCCATAACTAATATCTATAACGATAGCCAATTCCAATTACAAAATGTAAACATGCAGTCACCATAATTGCAATGATATAGAGTAAATAGATCTGGTCTTTAAAAAACAAAAGCCAAAAACAAAATTAACTAGCACTAATTTTGACTTTACACATTTTCAATTCATACAATTCCAAGAAATCAGAAACCTAGTTGGCTATAAAAAGTTTAATTGCAATAATAAAAAGTGAAAAACTGATATACTGCATATCGCATCTTGTTCAAATAATGATCAGTATATTCACTTCCTAATGCACAATTCCTATGTGTGGCTACTCACGCAAAGCCAAACGCCTCAAAGAAATTCACACTTCACACCATAGAAATACATGTATGTAAGTAGATAAGTACATAATAAATAATCCTACTTAAGGTCATATTTCACTATCTAGTACACAACAGTCCAACAAATTATAATTTTCTTCCCAATATACCGTAGGGATTACCCCTTATGAGACAAGTACAAACAGAGAGACATGTAAGTAGTTCGTAAAAAAGAAAATTTAGATTCAGAAAGAAATATCCAGATCGAGAAAAACAAACAAATGGTCTACAAGGACAAACTTCACTTACAAATACACACTGCAAACAATAAGATACACTAGCAATCTTGTACTTTGCAAACAAATTATATGTACTACTAAATATTTCTTGCACCATTCATCACAAAAATATATGTTGTTTCCAATTATCTAAAGTATATTCATATTAGATGGCAATAAAATATTTATAAATAAAGGAAGCCACCACTATCTGAATCTTCAGAATAGAGATGAAATGTCTAGTAAGACGGATATGTCTACTACAATATAATATTGCATGTATACAAATTACAAAATACAGAAAAACAAATTAATCAAAATATGTAATCAGTTCAATACCATTAGTAACTAAAAAGTATTTTCTATAAGAAAATGCATCCAAAAGTTATCCTCATTTAGATGCCAACAAATTTACAGGCAATGGTCATAAATGAACTTGCAAAGTTGCAAGCATCTCACCCTTTTCTTCAGTGTTACAGTCACACATATAACTCTTTATGTACATGTATCTACTATTCTAGTTCCATCTTTACAAAAAAAAGGAGAGTAAAATTTACCTACTTCCCTCTAATCAAGAAAAACAGGGGTTTTTTTTCAAAATGTCTAAACATACCATGCACCATTCCCATCTTAGAATAGCATTTGCATTCATGGGGTGCAGAAGGGGAAGGGGGTCAATACAGTGGGGAGATAACCATTTTAAGTAGTATATCTGCAGGGTTGCAGCTACAGCGCATGCGAGTATAAAAAGCCAATAATAGTCCCATACATGTATATTCACGTAATACAATACGGATACACAGCCTCTATGGACGTTTCCCTGCAAGTTATGTTCACATAATGATGTACTGAGCTAAACCTGTTCAACCAAAAAAGACACAGTTTTTTAGTCTAGATCATAAGATAAATATACCAGAGAATGCAAAGAAAATAAATGTATCTATGACTATACCTTTCTTGATGCTTAAAATAAAAATAAGCACTGAGATATCTAAACAGGAAACACCATGAAAATTTTGAAGCACTGTTTTGCTATATCAGTAACCTTTTCCTATAACAGTTTCCATCCTCTCATTTCTTTATTCATATATATGAATAACTCTTTTTTGAGGGGGAGGGGTGGGAGATCCAATAAAAGACAAAAATGTAGCCAGTATAAGCTGATTGATTTAGTCTTTTCCTAAATTCCAGCATTGAAAGTGAAAGATTTATATCAAGAAATGAACACTGATACCCTGAATGTACTTTAACGCTGATCCACTTTTGAGTCAAGTTGTTTAGATTGAATTTCCCTATCATATTTTGTTACATAGTCTAGTACTGGCATTGTAAGAAAAGGGGGAAGGGTACAGAAAAATGCCTTAAGGTGCTTTCACACATGATGCGATAGTGTGGTAACACGCTGTGTCACCACACTTTTTTGTGTACAAGCCTATGGGGTATAGGGCGACAAAAAAATGTCGCCGAGGCAGGACACACTTTTTTTTGCTGCCTAGATACGAAAAAAAATGCGCACCAATCAAATTTCTAAAAAGTTAGCGCAAAAATTGTTGCCAAGAGATTGCTTGCGCAAGTTTTGACAATATGCTCTCTTATTGAGAGTTGACACGTTAAAGCGCGTTCATTAGCATATGTGGTGACACAAGTCCCACCATGTTTGAAAACGAAACAGTGTGGCGCCACAGTGTGGTACCACACTGTCGCATCATGTGTGAAAGCACCTTAATACTATTAATATAAAACTACATCTAGCACTCATTCATAAAGGCCCATAATCACAAAAGAGGTTTATAATTTAAACCATGGTTTATGTAAATAAAATAAGCGTAATTTGAGTGAGTAAGCGTAAGTGAGTGTATAAAAGCGCATAACTGCCTGCCCATTGGACACGAGGACTACACGTTTTACACTTTTGGAGATTTAGACCATGGTTTAAATTCAAACCTCTTTGGTGAATTTGGGCCAAACTTTTATACTTCATAACTGTAAATATGATATACATATTGACACACAATATCCAATGCTGTGATCCACTGCCAATAAGTGATTAAACTACACAAATAATTATCAATCATCTCATACTTACGCATATATTAGCATAATCAGTCTGCTTATAAAAACTACTCTTATAATTAGACAAATTCAAAGTCTGTGTGTGTTTTTTCTATTCTACCTTATATTATGCAAAATATATCAAAGATTGATCTCTATAATACAGCTTTGGTCTACCTGTATCTATAACATTACTACAATAGATATATTCATCATACATACACTTTCTAGCAATTTCCTAATGCATATTTAGAAAAAAACATCAAATTTCAGTAGAATGGACTTGAAACAAGGTTAATGCGTAATTCCAGTTATAGCAATAACTTACAACATGTGTGGTTTTGTGGAAGGTTCAATTATTTTCCTAGCCAAATGGCTGCAGACCCATTATTATCAAATTCAATTTGCACACTTCACCGTATGCACACTATGAACATTATAGTCTTAATTATTGGTTTGCATGTCATTTATGCCTAGCAAAGGCATCCCTATAATACTGTGAGAAAAAATACTTGCAATACTCAAAAACTGTACATATAGAGTCAATCATTTCTTTTATATTCAAAATCTGATTAAGCACATGCTGCCAAACAAATATTTCATGGAAACACTCTTCTTCCGGCAGTAAGTAAAGAAATCAATTTGTACTAGAGAACAACCTGAATATTTCAACCTCTGATGTTTTCCTCTAAACTTGTTTACATGGCTTTAGTAAACTGGATGGCGTAAAGATTGTTTCATACACATGCAATACGAGAAAATATCTGTGAATGTCGGGATTAACACCTGCTTCCGTCTAAGAAAAGCTACTAACATGAAAATTGCACTTTTTCCATTACTTTTATGTGAAGTATCCATGTAATGATGTTCACAAGTAAAATGCATTCACATTCACGATGTGCTAGTATTCAGTACGTGTTTACTTACTTTGTATGTTGTTCTTGTCATAGATTGTGCTCTAAACAATTACTAATGAAAGACAATAAATCATCACAGTACAGCTCTCCGAAATGTTTCAAAGCTCCACACTTACATACAGCCTGTATTGATAAACTTTGATGATTGCGTTCCATTGCTGAACAGTGAATGCATTTCAATGATCAAATGAGAATCATGAATGCACTATAATGATAAACTGTGAGTAATGAATGCATTATGTTAATAGACTGTGTTCATCATGAATGTATTCCAATTATTCAGTTGATAAAACTTGCTGATCATGAATGCATAAAAAAGGAATTGATGAATGCATTTTATGATAAACTGTGGATGATGAACGCAATTTGATAACTGAACTGTGCAACATGAACTCCAACCACCAACATCTTGTTTTTGATAGAATTATGATGAACGCATTCTAATGATGAATTGTCATCTCCATATTTCAACCAATGAAAGACACTGCAACATGTCATCGTCCACTGAGATCCACTGCAGCATGTCATTATCCACTGAGCAACACTGCAACATGACATCATCCACTAAGCAACACTGCCACATGTCATTGTCCACTGAGAGACACTGCAACATCATCGTCCATTGAACACCACTGCAACATGTCATCATCCACTGAGAGGATCTTCCCTACAGTTGATGGCATACAGTAACTTCTCTTTCATGACAGCAAGGGTGGAGTACTGTGGCAGCTTGATCATGAACATACAAGTCTCTACACGGATAAAACGTTGGTCTGGAGATCCTACAGATAGAGACAGATTGAGAAGAATGGGGGGGGGAGGTAAGAGAGAGATGGAAAGAGAGAGAGGGGGAGAGAGAAAAAGAGAGAGAGAGAATGGTCAGTTACAATTTGAAAGGAATTTTCTACATAAAGTAGGTACAGGAAAGCTTTGTGAAGACCAAGCTTTCATTTCTATGGGGCTGGCTTCAAAACACCTACAACATAGCAATATAGATAACGATAATAAGAATAACATCATCAACTTCCTGACTTTTCTACATCTGCAGAAAAGATACTGGATAACAATCTTGCTCACCACTTAAATGCTTATGATCCTTCTGTATCGATTTTCCAACATAGGTGGCACATCCAACAACTCTTCCATAAAAACTCCAGGAGACCACTGTAAGGTTATACCTGCTTCATTATCATTAGATTATCAGAGATATGGGAGTAGGCTTGAACCATGAATGCCATTGAGTTTAATTGAGTATCACTGAAAATAAAACCTACGATCATATACACCAGAATAGAGGCTTGTTCAGATATGACCCAACAAAGCCCCTGCGGTTTTTTTTTTTAGTGTGCAGATATGGTACGGCAAACCATGCCACTTATATTAATGAACGTCAATGCTCAAATAAAAGAGATTTTTGTCAAAACTTGTGCAGACAAACTCATGACATCATATTTTGCACTAATTTTTTAAGAATTTGATCAGTCCACAGCTTTTTGCCACCGGTAGGCAAAATATATGCCTCTTGCCTCAGCATTTTGGGTTTTTTTTTGCTGCCTCATATCCCATTTACTTACTACACAAAATAAACACAGGGGTTTGTTTGCGTGGGTTGTCGTGTCATATCTGAACAAGCCTCAAGACTGGACTTGAAGTGGTTCACTGGCATCTAAAGACTTACCTCCTGGTCCATCAGGAGGGGCTATCTTCATGGGGTAGGGTGGTACATGGGCGGCATCACTGCCCCCTTGCCTACAGGGACAGGTGCTAGGGATACGCTCCTGGTTGCAGGCAAACTTGATGAAACGGCTCAGCTCCTCCTGGGAAAAACTCTCTAAGGCTTGCCAGAAGAACTCAATGTGGGTGTCTGTCTCCACCAAGCCAACTTGGTACATTGTGTGGGCCTACAGTAAGTCAAGAGAACAAACACATCGGTATTTATTTGATGCAAGTGATGAATAATTTATTTAATTTGATTTAGGCAGAATCAGCATTAAAACTGAAAATTTCTTAAGTTCCTAAGATCTAGTTTGGGCACTATCAATGTTATGCACTAGCAAGAACCATGATGTGGTGTTTAAACTAGATATCATTTCGGTTCATTGGCAAACAGTTTACAACACATGTATGAACTGCTTGATGATGCATGCACAGGACAGTACCGATCCAATATAGCAGGTCTAAATAAGGCCTTTCATATATACGCATGCACAGTTTACATCACATGTCAGTCAAATAAAAACATAGGTGCAAAGGCAGATTCACCCCTAAAATGTAAAAAATAGCCCTCGTAAGTTGCAAAAGAGCCCCCATAAATTGCTATATTGGGTTCAATACAAAATGTAATTTGGCACAAACAGAAGTAGGAAATATAGCCCCTGTACAGTAAATATCAATTTTTTCCCTGTCACATGTACAAAGTGCTTGAGGATGCATGCAGAGGACAGTACTCACTTTCAGCATGGCCAGGTCCACATGAGGTCTACCACACATCCTAAGCTCCATATCCGCTGGGGTCATGATGGTGAGGAGACGGTGAGGAACTATAGTGGCGAGACCACAGCGGATGGCCAACATCCTCTCGGGGCACACTAGCTCTCTCAGCCTTAGCTCACGCACTGCGGCTATATACTCCCTGCAGTTGCTCCAGCTGTTTGATGGAGAAAAAGGGGGGATAAACTTTCAGCACAACATCTGGTGAGCAGTAGGAGGACATTATTTCTCTGTTAAAGTATATGATTCAAATCCCTTCTGATGCAGGTTAGGAAGAAGCTCTACTGAGGATTGTTATACTGATATTGCTGACCAAAAACAAATTCTATAAAACATGATTTAAAGACTTTGAAAGTTGCCAGAAATGCAAGATGACCTTATAGGGATGATGAACATTATATGATGAAAATGATGATAAAAGTAATAGGGTGGCAATGGTGATAAATTTTGATAATGAAAGAGATGAGGAGGAAGAGGAGGAGCAGGAGTAGGAGGAGCAGGAGGAGAAGGATAAAGAGAAGCAGGAGGAGCAGGAGGAACAGGAGATGTGTAGGATGAGGAGAATGACAATGAGGAGGAAGAGCAGAAGGAGCCGGAGGAGTCGGAGGAGCCAGAGCAGGAGGAGGAGGAGGAGGAGGAGGAAGAAGAAGCTGATGACAGAGATGATGATGATGATGATGATGATGATGATGATGATAATGATCCTATTTCATTTCAAGTAATCATATTAAAAAAAGAGGCCGTCTCACCTGACAGGAATCTCATGACCATTAGGACAGAGTTCCACTAGATCACCCATCATGTTAGGATACTCAAAGTGGAGGCTCATTCCAGAGCATGACGCAGCAGGGCTGGACATTGAGTCTTGGTCGGGATGAAGATAAGCTGCCACAATGTCTGAACACACCACTGAAAATTCCTCCTCAGTCTGTGCCTGTGAGAAAGGAAAGAGAGAAAAACGACTGAAGATAAGCTCCTACAATGTCTGAACACAACTGAAAATTCTTCCTCAGTCTATGCCTGTAAGGGAAGAGAGAAAAAGAGATGAAGATAAGCTGCTACAATGTCTGAACACACCACTGAAAATTCTTCCTCAGTCTGTGCCTGTGAGAAAGGGAAAAGAGAAAAAGGGATGAAGAAAAGCTGCTGCAATGTCTGAACACACCACTGAAAATTCTTCCTCAGTCTGTGCCAGTGAGAAAGGGAAAAGAGAAAAAGGGATGAAGAAAAGCTGCTACGATGTCTGAACACACCACTGAAAATTCTTCCTCAGTCTGTGCCTGTGAGAAAGGGAAGAGGGGGAAAAAGGGATGAAGATAAGCTGCTGCAATGTCTGAACACACCACTGACAATTCTTGCTCAGTTTGTGCCTGTGAGAAAGGGAAGAGTAATAATGAAGCACAAGATTATTAAGAATTGGGAAGACATGTTTATATACAAATGAAATGAACCCTGTCAGGGTAAAGTTTTTTCCAATACTTGAAGCATCACTGGAAATAAAGAGAAACTTTCGGGAAATTGCGTTGAATTGTTGATCTTGTAGTATTACTTTTTTTCATGAAGTATAATTGCATGAGGTACAATACAATTCAGTTTATGTAATTAAGTACATTAATGGAAAGTAAATGAAACTAAAAAGGAATATCCAATATAAGAATTTTCAGGCACCACGGGTTTGATTCTAAGACATTGCAAAAATGTAACAGTCTTCCCCTTCTCTGTTGATTTTATTTCGCAATTATTCATAGTTGACAATTTTTGCCACAAACTATAAATATCTCATTTCATGAAACATATATACACAACTAAATGTTATACAGTACTAAAGGCTTTTTTTTCAGGGGGGGGGGGGAGAAGAAAAATCATATAAGTAAACAAATTTGGGATCAGAAGAGACAGCCTAGCAATATTAGGAGTACGTGTGTGAACGCTTTTACATGCTTTGCACTAATATCGTTTCTGCCTACAGGTGTACTTCACACTCATCCCCACACTGTCAACATGCCATCTTACCAGCATCTGAATTACGTTTCTCAGACTTTGATTTGAAAAACTAGCTCAGTCCTGGTGACAGGCACCAGGTGGCATCTGATGTTGGGGCGATCACCAACATCACCAAAAATTCTTAATCATAAAATCTTCCTCTAGCCTTACATCCAGGATCTATCAGATATAGCTAACCATGACTTAAATGTACTGTCACAAAAATTTGCTTTAAAAAAGAACAGAAAAGATAAGACTTTGTTAACAGGCAAGTATTTGATCCATTAAAAATACCATCTTTGCAAAATTTTCATGTTAAATCATACTGGATGAACTAACCTGCTCCATCCTTGTAAGGAACTTGTGTGTCACATTGTCCGCCTCAGCTAGGTCCTGGTCTGGATCTAGTGGTTCTTGGACCAGGCACTTCCAGAAGCTTGGTAGCAGGTCCAGGGCTAATGGAATATCTGCTCGCATTGCTATTCCAAGAAGCTGTGGTCACAATGAAAGGAGATCAAGGATCCAGGTGTTTGCAACATGAAATATCTCAAGCAAATCTAGAGACTTCTAATAATGGTAGGACAAAATATTCCAAATATGCTTACATGAACTCTGTAACCATATATTCAACATATCTCTGCATCAGGATATCTAAAAGATGAGCTTAAAATCACAAATGTATATTCAAAACATGATGAAAGCATTGTATTGGGATCTAATTCCTTCCCACAAGATTTTGGGCATGCAATTTTAGTTCTCTCTCTCTCTATCTCTCTCTTCAGCAAATAAATGAAACTTTACATTCTTAACACATTGACAAGATAACCTTATTGCAACCCAAAACATAATAATCTTAGATGAAATAATAAAACCCAAGCCGATCATCAACAAAGCACATGTCAGATCACTGCTGGAAGGCATTCAAATGTGACAAATCCTACTATGTAACTATAAGGACCTGCATAACCAAATAACTGTATTTACAAGTACAAACTGACCTGTCCAAAGAAGACCAGCATTCTCTCCTCTGGGTAGGTCATCGGGTCGGGTCGAAGGACATAGCGCCCTCCGCATTTATCCAGAGCACCACCACTAAGACAGGGCATGAGAAGGCGGAGCCTGTCGCTATGGAGCTCCTGGGTCACCTCTCCCAAGAAGTGACGGAAAGAACCACCTGAAGGAGACGATAAAACAAAATCAGTGTAATCTCTGTTTCTATAGGGCAAAAGTCGTGCAATATGATATGGACGCATACATTTGTAAGAGCTTGTTTACACAACGCGGCAAACCCCCCAAAGCAATTAATTCGTTTTGTGTGTGTATATGACCCGGGAAAAAGACCCGTCAAGGCAAAAAGCATCTTTTTTGCCTCCTGGTGGCAAAAGATGTGGACAAATCATATTCTTATAAAGCTAGATATGATGTCACAAGTTTGTATGCGCAGCTTTTGGCAAACCTCACCTTTACTTGAGCATGAAATATTACCCACATCTTAAAATGCATCTCATTATGATAAGGGGTGCAGTAAAAATAATAATAATGATAATAATAATAGTGGGTTCTTGTATAGTACTCACATTTGTCAGAAATGACACTCCAGGCACTCCACTGCAGAGGTTTGCTGCTGGACATCTGATGTGCCTTAAACATGGTCACAGCTTAGCTGCGATTCAATCTATGTTATTACTGGGTACTGCTTTCTCTATTTCCACTATACTGTTGTGCACAGTTGAGTACATTCCTATAGAAACTGCGCATATAGATTTACAATTATTATTACTACTACTACAGAATGGAATATAATCTCACTTGTTCCATGGACCTCCTCCCCAACCAGCTTGACATTGAATGCATAGGTAGGGTCTCCACCGCTGGCTATCTTCACACACAGCTGGGAGGAGTAGACATTAGCAAGAGCTGCAGCAGCTTGGCAGAATGTTGGTGACTTGTCCTTAGTTGATGCTACAAGAGAAATCCATTCATAATGTGTTTCTCAACTTTTGAATATCAACTGGACAAAAAAAAAACTACTTGTGATTTGAAAAAAAGAGGTTGATTAACCCATTCGCGACAATGGGTCCACGTTTTGTGGTTTGCCGTGTTTACGAGAAAACTAGAAAGTTTGGTGACCCCAAACTTCGCCTGCCGATGCAGAAAAATTTTGGCCAATCAGAGCACTCGTTACTTCGTCTCAGGACCAACCCATTTTAGACTTATGAATTTTAGAAGACCCTTTATTGGACATTTCATCTCAAAACCGTACGAGCCTGCGATGAATATTTATATATGCTTGTCTCGCGCCAATACTGCCTAGTAACAAGGGCATTCGCGCGCTTGGGCAATGTCGATATAGCGGCTATCGATAGCAACACGTAACTTGTAACTGTCTTCGTACTTAGAATCCGCCTATCTCAGCTCGCCAATTTCCCATCTATTTCATCTCTTTATATTTTTCTGTTCGCTTCTTCCTGTATATTTTCCCTTTGTTTGGAAAGGTTTTGTGATATATTTTATGCTTGTGGACGCGTAATTCGTGATTGTAAGTAATTTTGGTGAGAATCTGGTGATTTATGTTGACTTCAGTGAATCATTCGCACAGCGGTTGTTCGTGTAGTATACGTATGGCATGTGACTGCCTGTGTGGTGTACGTATGTGCATGCAGTGCAGAGTGCGAGTGCAGTGATTTTGTAGACGTTGCGTTCGTTTCAGCCCTGTCATTTGAGCTTTGAATTTATGCATTCCTCAATTTTTGGTGTGTGTATTCGAGTGAATATAGCCGTGGTTGTTATTTTTTTACGGATATCTATGTGGATTTGCTTGTTTTGATTGATTTTATTTGACTTTTATAGGCTCTCCTATCTGATTCTAATTCCAGAGCGCATGCTTTTGTTGTGACGCGTGTGTGCGATTGCGTATTGTTGATGTGACTGAGTGATCAACCTCATACCTCTCCTTCAGTCACCTGTGATTATTTTGATGAAGCATTGAAGTTGAGTTTGGTTAGAATATAATGGTCCGATCACTCCGATCTTTTTTTTTTTACACTAGATCTAAATTGAATGAAATAATTTTAGTGCTGTGCCAAGTGGCATGTACTAACTCTTTCTTTTCTTTCTTTTGCCTTTTTTTCTGAAAGACTTTTGCCCTCTTGGGCTTGCCTTGGCCCCTATGTAAAAAATAAAAATATCCATGTAAAGGAAGGACATGAATACATTTACTAACACTGAAAACAATAAATACAAATTACTAACATTTCCCCCTAAAATAATTTAGGGGGTGGAGGGGTGTATTTTTTGGGAAGGGTTGTTTGAACAGTAAATATAATTGTGTACAGTAACATGGCAGTTGAGAATTCAAAGTGAAAAGGCATAGTTTCTGAATCCACCTGAAAATGAAAATCAAAATTAAAACATTTGATAGATAAAATTAAAAAAAAAGAAATGATAACAGTATTTTTCTCAAGGGTGGCATTTTTATTTCCAAGTTCAATTTATTTGCAAACAATGGATCTGGTAAAATGCGTAAAGAGGACATGTGCTTCCTAGGACCCCCCCCCCCCCCCGAAAGGCTCTTGCGATTAGATTGATTTGACAAACCTACAAACAAAACACTGTTTACTTGAATTTATACACAACAGGGGAAGCTATTTGTCCTGAAATCTAATAATGTGAATTATAGATATAGATCTAGATATAAATGTAAAACCTAAATAAAAAAATCCAGGGGATAAAAGCAAATCCCTTGGCAGAAACTACGAACTTATTTACTTGTATTTATGCACTTCAACAATAATGGGTTTATGGGTACTATACAAGCAAAAATAACATTTGAATGTTCATCAACATAAAGGGAAATGATACTCGAACTCATAGCCATAATCCCCACCAGTGTTATTGCATGAAGCTCCTTTGATCATTGTTTACATTTTCGAAGAGACGGAGAGAGAGCTAGCTGGGTGCAGCGCAGGTGTCCTTCAGTCATGAACTGGACTACATTCCTGGCCTGGTCACTAGGCAACGTCAACTAGTAGTCTAGTTTTTTACCAGACCTTGATAAAGCTATATTTATTTTGTTATGTTCTTTCACGTAAAATGACCTCATCAGACACAGATAAAAAAATCAATAATTGTAATTTCTTTGTATGTGAGCCCATTATAATCCACTTTGCTTCGTTCAATTTGGTAATCGAAGAACTATTTCCAAAATTATTCAAATTCATGACTGAATGACGAAGCTATGGTATGCAGTGCTAGTGCAAGGAGAGATGATGACTCCTCGAGCATGCAAGCCTTTCCCATGCTAGGCCTGGCTATCGCGATAGCACAGGTCTGTCGCTTTCGCGTACATAACCATTTTGGGACAGGGTGAATGATAAATCTGAAACAAAATCGCAGACTTATAAAACATCCAGCGAGGCCATTTTCGGAAGAAAAAAAACAAATAAATCAGATTCTGCATACAAGCAAAAGGCATTAGATCATTCATTCTATGAGTTTGACGGACCAGATCCGTTACTTCTTTGTTGTTACTGTTTAGTTCCCCCTACACAGAGTAGACTAACCCCAAAAATCACACCACGTCGGCATGACTGACTATTGTGGAAAATGCCATTTCTCAATAGGGGTGCATAATTACGGATGACAGACAAACGAACTAAATGAGATATTTCTAAATGTCAGAAAAAAAAATAAATACAATTTCCACAGCACAGAAGATAACAATTTCCAAACAGTCACTTTTACTGAACATTTAGTTTCAAATGAATGATGGAAATCACACTCATTCAGTTTGGGAACAGTCCTGTAAAATTGCATGTCCCTGTGGGTGAGTATCGTGTCCCTAGACTTGTGAATGAGATTGGGCTGGCTTGTTGCCCAAAAAAGTTGCCGTCTTGAAGAGTGGCCCTCGTAATCCATTTTTAGAAAATCATTGTCGCGAATGGGTTAAGGTGTTCCATCCATCCAAAATTAACTAAAACTATCCAGAGGAAACATACCAGAAAATGGAACCATCAAAGGTAATGATGCTTTCAGCTGGCAAAAGCTCCTTGGTGCCTGTAAACCATTCAGGATTGGGATGCTTGGAATGTACAGCCAGCATATTCAATTTAAACCAAAACTGAGCATCCTCACAATTACAAAAGGAAGCTTATAACTAAATCATACTTATGCTAGTTACATAGTCAACATCAAGATACTACCATGTAGAGCCCAACCTCGACCCCGACCCCAAAAGAAAATATTCTTTTCCAAACATACAGAATATAAGGAGAGGAGAAAAACTTGACCTGGAGGTATTTCATAAAGCTGATCGTAACATTACGCATGACTTTACTAACAACAGGAATATGAAGTGCCAAATGGGATGCCCAAAGTTTTTCCTGACGTTTAAATAACGTGTGACCACATTTCCCATAATCTCAATTAAATTATGGCAAAAAAAATACTTCACAATAAAAATGGTTGTAAATAACAGTAATGTTAATCGAAATCTGCATATTTCACATTTAGCTGATGCGATTTATAATAATTGAGAATCCCATTTAGTGTACCATATTCAAGTCATTCGTAAATTCATTTGTAACTTTGTGAACCGCTTTAAAAAACACCCCCCAGAATTGGCTACACCAACTCACTTCCTATAACCTGCAGTGGGTCCAAGGAGACTTCTGGGGCTGCTGTCTCCACATTCCTCTGGGCGGTCGCATCGAGGAGGAGGTTAAAGAAGCGCACTTTGGTATCGTAGAAGAGCCACTTGCGTGTCCGGGAGAGCAGCGCGGCCGTGCTCTCCAGGAAAGACTGCGAAGGTCGAAGGTCTACCAGAGGCAGGAAGTGATGCTCGAGGTTGGAGTTGAGCGACTGGAGGAAGGCATAGCGTAGTCTGATGGTGGCTATGGGAACGCCTGCATCGTGTCATAAAAATTCATCACATACACGTATCAAACAGCTTGTATAGAATGCACATAAAATAGTGAGGTCAACAGGTAAGGCACTTTTGTCTAAGAACAGGTATATCATCTGCCAAGAGACTAAAAGGCATTACAACATCCTTGTACTTTACAAATTATGCATGAGAATTTATGAAAACACAATTATTTGCTAGATTAAGGAAAAAAGTGACTTTTTGCTAGGGTGAAGTGTCAACTTTAACACTGTCGACTGCGATCAATATCACAGCTGTGAGTATGGGTAGCAACTTTCCCATCAGATCAAATGATGTACATGCCACAAAATTAGAGCGCCCCCAGCTTTGGGATTCAGAACGGTTTATGTGATAAGGAGATTTATTAACTATCTTGAACCCTTCCTGCATGACTGTATGACAGAAGGAGGAAAGCATCAATAGAATGCAGAAAACCAATTTCAGGTACCAACTAAATAATACTTTCTTGTAAAGGTCTGTGTACCTGTCAAACAGCTATATTCTGGTCGGGCTAGATCAGCCTCAGAGAAGACCAGTTCATGGGGATGCAATCTAGCTGGTGTGATGGCAAGCTTGAGACATAGCTCATTGGTGTACTGGACTAGTGCCTGGTCCTGCTGATAGGTCCAGGACTGCTGGGAGGCTACAGCCTTGTTTGGGTCCTCATGTCTGGTCCTGTTTGAAGGCAAGGAATGGCAAGAGAGCATGCATGAAGGATTTTGGACATGGATTTTTTAAAGACAACCCCTTCCTCTTTCAAAACAGCAGCAATTTTTTTTTTTTTCACCGTAAATGGGGTAATAGAAGAAAATACAAAGTGATTGTGTGACATTTACTCCTGCAAAAGTTGCTCCCAGGTCCGTGTCTAATGAACTTCTCACTACAATCCTGGACCACATATCACACCTAAACACAACCGACAACTGAATACAAAATCTAACTGTAACTTGCAGGTAAGCCTTAAATGCTTACATGCATACAGAAATAGAGCCATCAACAAAGGTCGCTGCAATGCATGTTTGATCACCCTGTAAACTATTATAATTCTTAATCCATGACAATCCTTCACAAAGTAGATAGCTACAATGTAGTAAGTTTAAAACATGTTTTCTTTATCCAAATGATGAATATAATTACTAATTTCTAAGTTATATACATATACATGTATCGTGACACTTTCCAATACTGCTAAGGGACATAAAAGAAAAAAAAAATCTAACCTTTCAAAGTGAATATCGAATCCAGCAGCCAGCAGACCTCGCCACAAGGAGCACACATCTTCGGCAGCCTTGTCCAGTCCCATGCATAGTAATCCGTGTAAGTTCAGTCCCTTCTTTAGAACTTTCTTCTGACTTCCCGTTTCCTCCAGCAATGCCTTCTCCTTGGTGCTCATGTCCTTCAGACTGGATCTCTTGTCCACGACTTTCACCTTTCTCTCCGCTGCAAACGGAGGTCTATCAAAAGAAATTGGAAAAAAAACCACCCACACAAGAATTAAACTTTTATTAGTTTACACTTAACAGGATATCTTGAAAGTACATGGGCTTGAAGCAGATTTTTGGAGTTAAATCATTCAAGAATTAGTATACTTGCCTATTTGGTACATGTATGTCAAAACAACAGAATGGATTTACATTAATTTTTCTAGGAGTGATATAAGAACAACAGCCTTCAATTTACTGTCCATGGTGGACTTCATAACGTCTTTCCAATCTCTTTTCTTCCAAGAATTTAGAATAGCCGATTCTAACAATATCCATATATTTACATTCACATCTGGCAAGAGGGTATACTTACTTTCCTTTAGGAGAAGTGAACTCTGGGCTATATCTCTCTTTGGTCATGGTCTTGCTTGGTTTCTTCCCTGAACTCTTACTGCTATCTTTGCTGGGTTTGGTGACTACAAGAGATAATAAAAGAAAATACAATTCTTTCAGGATTAGACAGCAAATGTTACTTCTTTAAGATATCATGCCTCGTTTTCAAAACATTCAATACCCTTTTCCAATTTATAGTGGAATTAACAAGAGAGTTGATTTACCAGCATCATATGACACAAAATGATGTCCTTCCTTATGGAATCGTAGGGAACACTTGCAAAAACATATTTATACAAAATTTTTCATACATAAAAATGACCAGAACTTTGATGCATTTCCCTACTTCCTTCAAAATTGTAAAATTCAGAAAAATATTTTTCAGTACCTTCATTACTACTTAGTGAAAAAGGCATTCATTTGAAAGCACGATTGTCAGTTTTACTAAACACCAACCTGTTTTCTTCTCCTTGACTTCAGGCAATAGCACACCATATTTCTGGATGATGTCACAGATGAATTCTTCCACAGTCATCTTTGATGGATGCATAGTGCTGAAGAACTCTAGGAGGAGGTTTCCAGGACAGGTGGAGAGGATCTGTTCCTTGGACAGGCAGATGTCAGGGTGGGCAGCATCTGAGTCCTGACCGTGTTTGGGCTTGAAGTGTGAGCACTTGACACAGCTGTTAAAGATCTCCTCTAGAGATGACGAAGCCTGCTGGCTGAGAGATAGTTGCTCTGAGTTCTCACGAGGCAGGAGCCTGTGTCTCAGGTAGCCTACCAGTGCTTCCATCTCTGAGGGTTCCGTGAGGAGGGAAGGAGTGACTGTTGCAATGGTGAGAAGGTCCTCTCCAGTGACACTCATCATAGAGTCATTATCAAATGGAAGGGATTCATCTAGTATTCGACTATTTAAGAGAGCATGCTCTATGTCCTCAACTTTGGCTTTGCTCCGCACTTCTATCACTGCATATCCCTGGACAAAATTCTTTTTACTGGCAGATTCAGGCTCATTACTGGGTTCTTTGGTGGATTCTTCAACCTGATTGGCATCTTGGTTTTCTGGAAGACTGGGTGGGGTTTCAGATTCAAAAGTCCTTTCAGGTTCATGATATTCCACTGTAGATGCATCATGGGTTGTTTGCTCAGGAGCACCCTCTTCAGTGCTGGTAGCACTTACATCAGCTGGCAGAAGCTGTACTTCCTGGGTTTCTTGGTCTTTGGGGTCCGCATCAATGGCAGTTGGTGGTTTCACCTCTTCCTGGACAGGGATCCAGATTTCATCTCTGAAGAGACCACCAGCTTGGTTACATGCCTTCAGGAGTGCCCTCCTTGCTGCTGGTTCCTCCATGTTTGGTGGTAACCCTGAGATCACCACCAGCCTAGAGTATGCAGTAGGTGTTGTCACACTCTGATATGCATCCTTAATGGCTGTTCTCATGGAAGATTCACCTTGTGGGTCCTGACTGTCAAGGTACCTCATGATAACATTCAAGGTAGAGGCTCGATGAAACCAAAGCATATCCTCCGGGTTGTTGGCTCCGTTGGATGATGCTTCTCCACTGTCGCTCTCACTGTTGTGTGGTGTTCTCTTCTGCTGTCCTGCTCTCTTCATCTTTGGTCTGCGTTTACGAGATGTGACCTGTGGGCTGGACCGCACCAGTTGTTTAGGGCTCACCAGGGAGGCTGGTCTAGGAGACGGTAGAGTTACTGTTACCGAGATTGAAGTTGAACCTGTCTGAGGTGCTGAAGGAAACTGTTCAATTTCAGACATGGCCAGACAGAGCTCCATGAGGGCTTGGAAGTAAGATGTGTGCTGTCCTGGTGTCACTGAGCCACTGCCAATCACAGCCAACAGAGCTTCCTCATCAAACAACTTCCCAAGCTCACATCGGAACCTTCTCAACTCCGCCATCACTGATGGTGGAACCATTGTGATGGGAGAGGCACTTGCTCCATCCTCATCATCCACCTTGCGGATGAGCCTCAAGATCTGTGCCATGATGAGGAACAGGTGTTCCTTGATGACTGCTGGAACTGTTGCCCTGCTCACATACCCACTAAGCAACTCCAGAACCCTGATATAGACAGCTGTTGTAATCTTCCTTGGCTTCTTAGGATCTCCTCCCGCTCCCCAGTACTCTCTGCCACAGGGCGCAACGTCACATTGGCTTGGCCCTTCAACCGCTGGTCTCCCATCTCCTGTCGACAGCCAATCAACGACTCCACGAAAGCCATTGCCAGCGGGAACTCTGCAGGTAGGCCATGGATGGTCAAGACATAGTTTGGAGCTGGGGATACACCTGCTTTGACATGGATCTTGTTGCATGGTAGCACCACCGATGGATATGGATCAATGATGTGAGAAGAAGGAGCGGCTAGGCCTCCCGAGCTGTTGAGGGTGGCATCGGCAGGATAGCTCACTACTTCAACTGGGGCCACACTGCCAGACTTCTTGACCCTCTGACCCATGCCATAGCAGCTGACCCTTGCCCAAGGGGCTTGGTATAGAGATGACCTGTTCACAAACAGAAATGAAGCAATAATGAACTCATCCACAAGGAACACATACACTGTACATGTATCTTGTAGCCCTATCTTGTAGTCCTATATACAGTGTGTCCCAGAATAAACGAAACCGAGATTGATCGATGTTTAATCATACATGTATCTTAATCACAATTATGATTAATAAGTGGCACATATTTGTAAAGCTTAGACCCTCTTTTTTTCATGCGATGTCACTCATATGATATATATTTCGCACATGAGTGAATAAAGACAGTGTGAAGTTGGGTGACCAAAAATTTGTTTGGCCAACGATGTTTGAATTTCAAAAAGATAATCACATTTCTAGAAAGTTCATTTTCTGCCCTTTCGTTTGACACCTCAATCGGGAAAAATGAACCAGGGATGTCAGAGATAACTTGAATTGAAGTATTGATTACATTTCCTTGATTTTTGAAATCATTTGTTTCTTAACTTCTCACCAATTGTTCGCACCAATTACTCGCATGAATGGATGCGGAAATAGTCACGCGTGATCTAAAACTTTCGTGTAGAGACTCCTCCTATCCCACCCTCCTCATCCTCATTGCCAATCACCACCCCACCCCATCTGTACCCCCAATCCCTCCCGGAACCCAAACTCTACAATCTCCCAAGCTCCTTCTCCTTCCCTCGTTATGGCTGCGTGTGTGATGATGTGTGTATTGTGTTATGGTCGTTTGTTCATCTGATGGATAGATTTAGAGAAACAACACTGCATAACCGATGAATTGCATGTTAAAACCCATCTCTCCTACCCTCCTCCTAATCCCCACCCCATCGGTAGCCCCACTCGGAACTCCAAACCATTTACTCTTCACCCCCTCACACTTCCTCTCGCACCCTCTGTATGCGTGTTTGTGTGTTGATGTTATGGTCGTTTGTTCATCTAATGAATTTATTCAGTCAAACACCATTGCATAGCTGTCAACGCTTAAAGAATTAATTTCTTTCAATAAAAGCTATTCATAAATTGAACCAGACATGACACTGCTGGACAGACAGCAACATCAGCAACTTGCTGAAGGCTCTCGGGCTCAGAACGTCCCTATTTTGTTACTAGTAACACTCGTTGATAAATTGGTTGTTAACTGCAAGGTGAATTATGTTATTGAAAACATACATCATTATTAATCAGTTGTTATCATATTTGTGAGGTTTTGTGCTCACCACTCCATTTTCTTGATGATCAACCATGCATGAAGTCTTTTGTCTTCTTTGTTCATTGCTAGAAGAGGCAGCGAATGCAAACGGATTCATGTAATAAATCATGGAAATGGAAGCATCACTTTACACGAACAGAGCTTAGTCATCCCCGACTCATTTTTATCCATTGAGGAGTCATGTTAAAGAGCAGAAAATGAACTATTCAGAAGTATTGTTTTCATATGACAGTAAAAGAAACATTTTCATATCTATCTCTTTGAATTTGTGGTATGGTTGTGCAAAGGACTTTTTGGTAGCCCTTCTTCATATTGTTCTAATTCACTCATGCGTGAAGCATGTATCGTATGAGTGGTATCTTATGAAAGAAGAGGGTCTAAGCTTTACATATATGTATTAGTTATTAATCATAATTGTGCTTAAGATATGAATAAACATTGATACATCTCAGTTTCGTTTTTTCTGGGACACACTGTATAAAAGAAATGTCTCAAACTCTAAACTAAAAAAAAAATTTTAAAATCTTATTTCCATTTAATTGCCATGTACAATATACAGCACATAGATGGCAAATTTTGGAAAACATTTACTAAATATTGTAAAATGTTACTACTACTTTAAAAATGTAATTCAGTCATTCAAGAGTCAGCATTCCAGAGCAATATTGCTTTCAGTATACTTTCTTTTTCTTATGAAACTCTTTAGGATCTCAACATTTCAAGATATATAAATACATGTATGATAAATTTCTTATTTGGAATTTTCTTAAATCTTGATGCTCGAACTGAACTCAGCAGTCAGTGATTATTTTAACCTCAACATTTTTATTCCTTTTTTTCCCCAAATAGTTTATCCAGACTGAGTTATACTCTATTATTCTTTCACTAATTCTTTTCACAATATTCTTTTCACACTTTCCAATGAGTCTATCCCATCACATCCTTCTTTGTCATATCTTATCATTACATAATAAACGAGTTACTGTAAAGCACAGACAACAATTACATGATCATGCTTATCATATGTGTTGGTCGCGCATTCTCCTTCATCACCATGACTCAATTATTTCTGCAGTCATGGCTAAAAAGTCATTAATTGTCATTGGCGACATCACTGTGAAAGGCATGCATCCTCAGCCAGTCCTCACAGCAACCTTATCTGTCTGAAAATGCTCACTCTACATCTTCAATTTTTGTTTTGTTTTGATATCCACATCCAAGCAAAGAAGGAGGAAGCCGTCGAAAATATGAGTAGAGAAAATAAGATTGGCCACAGTGCATTACAAGTGCTTTTAGCAGTTTTATTTTGATTTGTTTCAGCCAATACCTGAAAACTTGAGATATGCATATCAATACACACACACTGTAACACCGTTTCCAATTTAAACAGAAGAAAAAGCCATGCAAGACTTACTCTCTGTGCGATAAAAGGATCTAAGAACATCCCTCTTTAATATAGCTGACCAACAAACCAAATGCGTTCTTGAAGAAGTAATTATTGTTGATCTTAATCAAGATATTGTTGATATTGTAATCAACCATAAGTTCTAAGAACAGTATGTATTTAAAGACTTACTCTCTATGGGACGAAAGGACATCCCTCTTACAGCTGACCACCAAACCAACTGCGTTCTTGAAGAAGTAATTATTGTTGATCTTATCTCCAATGGTGATTGATTCCACATCAAATGCTGAACAGGGATCCTGTAAAAGAGATCCACAGTTTCAATCATCAATCAATCAATCAAGTCGGGTAGAACTCCCGAGATCAACGGATGAGTTCTTTCCAGCAGCCTTTGTCATTCATGATCTCAGCAATTTCTCACATCTCCTGGAGACCAGTGTCCATCCTTAATGAATAAATAGTTTTTACTTATGCCATCCATAGTTTGCATTTAATAAAAAGTAATGCTGATTCCCAGTCAAACCTTATTATTATTGAAAATGTAACAAATCTGACTTTTGTTTTAAAATGAAAATTAGTCCCATTCACATAAAAATGAGAGCATCTTGCATAATTACTAAAAAGTAATTTGATATTTATTTCAAATTGATAAAAATCCCTTCAATATAGGTCTGTTAAATGACATAACTGTAAGGTTTAGGAATAAGAAAAATAGCCTGTACACATGACAAAGGAAAACAAAATGTGTCTTGTTTAGAGACCAAATATTCATTTTGTTTTCAAAATTCATAAAGAAGCACACACTGTTGCGGTTGCTTGCCATTCTCTCAATAAACTGTACTTACCTGGAAAATTCCACAAATCTGATTGGTTAGCTCTAAGAGATGCCTCTCTCCTTGTTGTGAAGCCGTTGCTATGGAGATAGCAAGCTCCCTTTTCAGATGCGGCAACTCCTCTGCTCCGTAGAAGATGGCCGTCAGACTCCTGGTGATGATGGGGGCCAAGCTGTGCCCTACGCCACAGGACGTCTGCAGGGACGGGTCATGGAGACGCCCATTCTGCTGCGAGGACGTCAGCAGCTGGTTGGAAAGGAGCTGGAGATGAGAGATGTGCTGTCTGGCGCCACCAGTGGCAGCGAGTGCAGAGGCGGAGGAGGGGTGTGGGTCGGAAGGCGAGAAGGAAAGGGTGCATGGGATGGCTTCAATCACTTCTGGACTCTGACAGTGTGAGAGGAACTTGGTGAGGGCTGATCGACAATAGAGACGAGCTAGGGAGGATTCCAGCTGCAATAGCTCTCTGTGGGTAAAATAAAATAATCAAGACAGCATTGGATCCACATGGTCTTTCTTTCATGCTCAGGGGACGCACATTATTGGGACATCTATCAATAAGATTACGTGTTAAATACCGGATGCGCATTGGGGCTTACGCATGAGCACATCACTTAATTCCAACTTAACTCTTTGTGAAACGCCCCCAAGAATTTCATCTAAAAATCACATTTGAATTTTTAAAGGGTATCAATCACAAAAAGACATTTTTGCTCTGTACATGTATGTTAGGAATTCAATGTCACTATACCATACTCAAAATATGACCTTTGAATATTACTTCCATCAAGAGATACTGCAAATATACATGTATACTAATTTAACATAAAAGCAACTAGTGAAGGTAAACTATTCGACATACCCACACATGAAATAGTAATATGATTTTTGTTTACACCGTAATTGTGTGGCCTTATGTTATCCTTTTTTTCTTTAACCCTAACCAGGCTGGGCTTTTGAGTGATGCTATACCTGGGGGGGGGGGGGGGGGGGGGGGGGGGGGGGGGGGGGGGGGGGGGGGGCAGATTCCACCCCCCCTTGAGATCTCTGCTGTCGATCACGCCGAAATTGGCACACACGTCACCCATGACGTCATCTACCAATTTGCGTAGTTAAATTCTACGAAATAATTTGTTAGGTAATTAATTATGCTAATTTATGCGTAAATCAGACTTTTTGCTATAAATCACTAGATGAAGCTCCAAATTAATCTTATTTTTGTTGTAAATACTCTTTGTAGTGTTGTTAACAAGTTTACATGAAAAAAAAAATTGGCATCAAATTCAATTTCTTATGTATTTTATTGTTTTGAAATTTCTTATGTATTTCTTTGTTTTCCGACTTTATGTTTTTTATTGTTTTTTCGATGAAATTCGTCGGCAATGCTATTTGGATCATAACCAGACTAAAACTAATTGATTTTGATCATTAATAGTAAAAATAATCATACGTTTATGAATTTTTGCTGAAAACACAATTTGTATTGGATTTGTACATGAAATCACGTTTTTGAGCAATTTTCGACCTGACATGCGAGTACAAAATATTGCTTAACTTCGGAACTGCATACCCGGACGTCACAAATTTGGTCTCAAAAGATGCGCGAGATGCTAAAGAAGAAAGTCATGCAGCGTCATGGGGACATCTAAGCGCGTTGCGGACATATCGCGCGAAACGTCCAGGGGGGTGGATTCCACCCCCCCCAGCCTTTTAGGGTTAAACTCCTTTACCCCTGTATCGCTGGGAATGACATTTCTGGCAGGTTTTTTTCACACATACCAGCATTTAAACACAAATTATTTTTTCTGGTGAGTAGTACACTATACAATTTCAAAAATTTCAAACTCACCCAAGTTTATGGAAGAGTTCTTACGTCTCATATATTTTTGTAACTGATATGGTGGCATGAATAGAAATAATTATGTTTTATAGTAATTCTACATTGACTCATTTTCACAATAAAGCATGATTTAAAGTAAGCCTGCTCAAGACTGAAGTGAGAACAACTAAGAGAGATTAAGAGAGAATACACAGTTTAAATGTAAAATTTAAAACTTATTTAAAATTTATGTCAAGAGACCCAGCACAACTTGCCTATGCAGCTGTATATTGGAGATGTCAATGGAAGTCGTCCCTGTGAGAGAGCTGCTGACTCTCCTCATGCCAGCTAGAGGACGCTCCAACATGTCCAGTGGATACCAGTATCTCACAAGGACGCCCTCACTCCTCAGGTAAGACTCCACCTGGACCAACTCATGTTGCTGTGGAAAAAAAAGATAAGAATTGAGGCATTTAAAGTGTGGGTACTTTTCATCATGCTAGACAAATCTAAACAGAAAGGAAACATTTATCAGCCTTAATATTTCAAAAGTTACTGAATTTCAATGGTATGTTTATATCAGTATTTTTTTATATAACAATAAATATTAATCTACTGTCCATCATTTCTATATACATGTATCTAAATCCTTTGAAGGGAAGCATTAATACATAAAATACAAGAATCAATGTTGATTCTAAAACTTCCATAAGCAAAGGTGAAACATACACCAAACCTCAATGGAAACAAAAGTCGATTGGAAATAGTAAATTACAGAACCCAAACTGCAGGGACAAATGGTCAATCTCCAGAGTAACTGACATGATATTCAGACTTATTCTAAACAGTTTTATACAAAGTCAACAGACCTGAACCATACATAGAAACAATGACGGGCCTCTACCGTATCCACATCCAGCACAACCCCTGGAGTCCCAGCGTCTTCAGCATGCTACGGATGGCATACTTGGGCACCAACGTCCCTCCTGCAGCACTGGTACTCTCCTCCTCGCCCAGCGGCCTGATCATGACAGTGGTACCCTTCCGAACCTTGTCGATGGTGAACTTGGCAGCCTCCTGCTTGACGTCGTCGATGGTTGGGAGTGGAGGTCTCGAGGGATCCCGCCGTTCTCCTCGTAGAGGATTCGACAGTCTGCCGGGCAATGTCTGTCATACCTATTAAAGTATTGTAGGAGATTACGAGTCGTCATTCATATTCTTGAACAGTAAAAAATGACAAACTCAATGTTGGATTGTAAAAAATGAAATAGTTAGTTTACTAAAACCATTCCCCTCCTCTTACCTCTTATCC
>CM057154.1:407515-447866 GCA_029962745.1 Echinometra lucunter
ATGTGTGCTGTCCTGGTGTCACTGAGCCACTGCCAAATCACAGCCAACAGAGCTTCCTCATCAAACAACTTCCAAGCTCACATCGGAACCTTCTCAACTCCGCCATCACTGATGGTGGAACCATTGTGATGGGAGAGGCACTTGCCTCCATCCTCATCATCCACCTTGCGATGAGCCCTCAAGATCTGTGCCATGATGAGGAACAGGTGTTCCTTGATGACTGCTGGAACTGTTGCCCTGCTCACATACCCACTAAGCAACTCCAGAACCCTGATATAGACAGCTGTTGTAATCTTCCTTGGCTTCTTTAGGATCTCCTCCCGCTCCCCAGTACTCTCTGCCACAGGGCGCAACGTCACATTGGCTTGGCCCTTCAACCGCTGGTCTCCCATCTCCTGTCGACAGCCAATCAACGACTCACACGAAAGCCATTGCCAGCGGGAACTCTGCAGGTAGGCCATGGATGGTCAAGACATAGTTTGGAGCTGGGGATACACCTGCTTTGACATGGATCTTGTTGCATGGTAGCACCACCGATGGATATGGATCAATGATGTGAGAAGAAGGAGCGGCTAGGCCTCCCGAGCTGTTGAGGGTGGCATCGGCAGGATAGCTCACTACTTCAACTGGGGCCACACTGCCAGACTTCTTGACCCTCTGACCCATGCCATAGCAGCTGACCCTTGCCCAAGGGGCTTGGTATAGAGATGACCTGTTCACAAACAGAAATGAAGCAATAATGAACTCATCCACAAGGAACACATACACTGTACATGTATCTTGTAGCCCTATCTTGTAGTCCTATATACAGTGTGTCCCAGAATAAACGAAACCGAGATTGATCGATGTTTAATCATATCTTAATCACAATTATGATTAATAAGTGGCACATATTTGTAAAGCTTAGACCCTCTTTTTTTCATGCGATGTCACTCATATGATATATATTTCGCACATGAGTGAATAAAGACAGTGTGAAGTTGGGTGACCAAAAATTTGTTTGGCCAACGATGTTTGAATTTCAAAAAGATAATCACATTTCTAGAAAGTTCATTTTCTGCCCTTTCGTTTGACACCTCAATCGGGAAAAATGAACCAGGGATGTCAGAGATAACTTGAATTGAAGTATTGATTACATTTCCTTGATTTTTGAAATCATTTGTTTCTTAACTTCTCACCAATTGTTCGCACCAATTACTCGCATGAATGGATGCGGAAATAGTCACGCGTGATCTAAAACTTTCGTGTAGAGACTCCTCCTATCCCACCCTCCTCATCCTCATTGCCAATCACCACCCCACCCCATCTGTACCCCTAATCCCTCCCGGAACCCAAACTCTACAATCTCCCAAGCTCCTTCTCCTTCCCTCGTTATGGCTGCGTGTGTGATGATGTGTGTATTGTGTTATGGTTGTTTGTTCATCTGATGGATAGATTTAGAGAAACAACACTGCATAACCGATGAATTGCATGTTAAAACCCATCCCTCCTACCCTCCTCCTAATCCCCACCCCATCGGTAGCCCCACTCGGAACTCCAAACCATTTACTCTTCACCCCCTCACACTTCCTCTCGCACCCTCTGTATGCGTGTTTGTGTGTTGATGTTATGGTCGTTTGTTCATCTAATGAATTTATTCAGTCAAACACCATTGCATAGCTGTCAACGCTTAAAGAATTAATTTCTTTCAATAAAAGCTATTCATAAATTGAACCAGACATGACACTGCTGGACAGACAGCAACATCAGCAACTTGCTGAAGGCTCTCGGGCTCAGAACGTCCCTATTTTGTTACTAGTAACACTCGTTGATAAATTGGTTGTTAACTGCAAGGTGAATTATGTTACTGAAAACATACATCATTATTAATCAGTTGTTATCATATTTGTGAGGTTTTGTGCTCACCACTCCATTTTCTTGATGATCAACCATGCATGAAGTCTTTTGTCTTCTTTGTTCATTGCTAGAACAGGCAGCGAATGCAAACGGATTCATGTAATAAATCATGGAAATGCAAGCATCACTTTACACGAACAGAGCTTAGTCATCCCCGACTCATTTTTATCCATTGAGGAGTCATGTTAAAGAGCAGAAAATGAACTATTCAGAAGTATTGTTTTCATATGACAGTAAAAGAAACATTTTCATATCTATCTCTTTGAATTTGTGGTATGGTTGTGCAAAGGACTTTTTGGTAGCCCTTCTTCATATTGTTCTAATTCACTCATGCGTGAAGCATGTATCGTATGAGTGGTATCTTATGAAAGAAGAGGGTCTAAGCTTTACATATATGTATTAGTTATTAATCATAATTGTGCTTAAGATATGAATAAACATTGATACATCTCAGTTTCGTTTTTTCTGGGACACACTGTATAAAAGAAATGTCTCAAACTCTAAACTAAAAAAAAATTTTAAAATCTTATTTCCATTTAATTGCCATGTACAATATACAGCACATAGATGGCAAATTTTGGAAAACATTTACTAAATATTGTAAAATGTTACTACTACTTTAAAAATGTAATTCAGTCATTCAAGAGTCAGCATTCCAGAGCAATATTGCTTTCAGTATACTTTCTTTTCTTATGAAACTCTTTAGGATCTCAACATTTCAAGATATATAAATACATGTATGATAAATTTCTTATTTGGAATTTTCTTAAATCTTGATGCTCGAACTGAACTCAGCAGTCAGTGATTATTTTAACCTCAACATTTTTATTCCTTTTTTCCCCAAATAGTTTATCCAGACTGAGTTATACTCTATTATTCTTTCACTAATTCTTTTCACAATATTCTTTTCACACTTTCCAATGAGTCTATCCCATCACATCCTTCTTTGTCATATCTTATCATTACATAATAAACGAGTTACTGTAAAGCACAGACAACAATTACATGATCATGCTTATCATATGTGTTGGTCGTGCATTCTCCTTCATCACCATGACTTAATTATTTCTGCAGTCATAGCTAAAAAGTCATTAATTGTCATTGGCGACATCACTGTGAAAGGCATACATCCTCAGCCAGTCCTCACAGCAACCCTATCTGTCTGAAAATGCTCACTCTGCATCTTCAATTTTGTTTTGTTTTGATATCCACATCCAAGCAAAGACGGAGGAAGCCGTCGAAAATATGAGTAGAGAAAATAAGATTGGCCACAGTGCATTACAAGTGCTTTTAGCAGTTTTATTTTGATTTGTTTCAGCCAATACCTGAAAACTTGAGATATGCATATCAATACACACACACTGTAACACCGTTTCCAATTTAAACAGAAGAAAAAGCCATGCAAGACTTACTCTCTGTGCGATAAAAGGATCTAAGAACATCCCTCTTTAATATAGCTGACCAACAAACCAATGCGTTCTTGAAGAAGTAATTATTGTTGATCTTAATCAAGATATTGTTGATATTGTAATCAACCATAAGTTCTAAGAACAGTATGTATTTAAAGACTTACTCTCTATGGGACGAAAGGACATCCCTCTTACAGCTGACCACCAAACCAACTGCGTTCTTGAAGAAGTAATTATTGTTGATCTTATCTCCAATGGTGATTGATTCCACCATCAATTTATGCTGAAAGGGATCCTGTAAAAGAGCTACAAGTTTCAATCATCAACTCAATCAATCAAGTCGGGTAGTAGGAAGCCCGAGATCAACGGATGCTAGTTCTTTCCGCAGACTTTGTATTCTGATCTCCAGCAATTCTCACATCCTCTGGAGACCAGTGTCCATCCTTAATGAATAAATATTTTTTACTTATGCCCTCCATAGTTTGCATTTAATAAAAAGTAAAGTAATGTGATCCCAGGCAAACCTTATTATTATTGGAAAAAGTACAATCTGACTTTTGTTAAAATGAACATTAGTCCCATTAACATAAAAAATGAGAGCAATATTGATAATTACTAAAAAGTAATTTGATATTTATTTCAAATTGATAAAAATCCCTTCAATATAGGTCTGTTAAATGACATAACTGTAAGGTTTAGGAATAAGAAAAATAGCCTGTACACATGACAAAGGAAACAAAATGTGTCTTGTTTAGAGACCAAATATTCATTTTGTTTTCAAAATTCATAAAGAAGCCCACACTGTTGCGGTTGCTTGCCATTCTCTCAATAAAACTGTACTTACCTGGAAAATTCCACAAATCTGATTGGTTAGCTCTAAGAGATGCCTCTCTCCTTGTTGTGAAGCCGTTGCTATGGAGATAGCAAGCTCCCTTTTCAGATGCGGCAACTCCTCTGCTTCCGTAGAAGATGGCCGTCAGACTCCTGGTGATGATGGGGGCCAAGCTGTGCCCTACGCCACAGGACGTCTGCAGGGACGGGTCATGGAGACGCCCATTCTGCTGCGAGGACGTCAGCAGCTGGTTGGAAAGGAGCTGGAGATGAGAGATGTGCTGTCTGGCGCCACCAGTGGCAGCGAGTGCAGAGGCGGAGGAGGGGTGTGGGTCGGAAGGCGAGAAGAAAGGGTGCATGGGATGGGCTTCAATCACTTCTGGACTCTGACAGTGTGAGAGGAACTTGGTGAGGGCTGATCGACAATAGAGACGAGCTAGGGAGATTCCAGCTGCAATAGCTCTCTGTGGGTAAAATAAAATAATCAAGACAGCATTGGATCCACATGGTCTTTCTTTCATGCTCAGGGACGCACATTATTGGGACGTCTATCAATAAGATTACGTGTTAAATACCGGATGCGCATTGGGGCTTACGCATGAGCCACATCACTTAATTCCAACTTAACTCTTTGTGAAACGCCCCCAAGAATTTCATCTAAAAATCACATTTGAATTTTTTAAAGGGTATCAATCACAAAAAGACATTTTTGCTCTGTACATGTATGTTAGGAATTCAATGTCACTATACCATACTCAAATATGACCTTTGAATATTACTTCCATCAAGAGATACTGCAAATATACATGTATACTAATTAACATAAAAGCAACTAGTGAAGGTAAACTATTCGACATACCCACACATGAAATAGTAATATGATTTTTGTTTACACCAAACCGTAATTGTGTGGCCTTATGTTATCCTTTTTTTCTTTAACCCTAACCAGGCTGGGCTTTTTGAGTGATGCTATAACCTGGGGGGGGGGGGCAGATTCCACCCCCCCTTGAGATCTCGGCTGTCGATCGCGCCGAAAATTGGCACACACGTCACCCATGACGTCATCTACCAATTTGCGTAGTTAAATTCTACGAAATAATTTGTTAGGTAATTAATTATGCTAATTTTATGCGTAAATCAAGACTTTTTGCTATAAATCACTAGATGAAGCTCCAAATTAATCTTATTTTTGTTGTAAATACTCTTTGTAGTGTTGTTAACACGTTTACATGAAAAAAAAAATTGGCATCAAATTCAATTTCTTATGTATTTTATTGTTTTTGAAATTTCTTATGTATTTCTTTGTTTCCGACTTTTTGTTTTTTATTGTTTTTTCGATGAAATTCGTCGGCAATGCTATTTGGATCATAACCAGACTAAAACTAATTGATTTTGATCATTAATAGTAAAAATAATCATACGTTTATGAATTTTTGCTGAAAACACAATTTGTATTGGATTTGTACATGAAATCACGTTTTGAGCAATTTTCGACCTGACATGCGAGTACAAAATATTGCTTAACTTCGGAACTGCATACCCGGACGTCACAAATTTGGTCTCAAAGATGCGCGAGATGCTAAAGAAGAAAGTCATGCAGCGTCATGGGGACATCTAAGGGCGTTGCGGACATATCGCGCGAAACGTCCAGGGGGGTGGATTCCACCCCCCCAGCCTTTTTAGGGTTAAACTCCTTTACCCTGTATCGCTGGAATGACATTTCTGGCAGGTTTTTTCACACATACCAGCATTTAAACACAAATTATTTTTTCTGGTGAGTAGTACACTATACAATTTCAAAAATTTTCAAACTCACCCAAGTTATGGAAGAGTTCTTACGTCTCATATATTTTTGTAACTGATATGGTGGCATGAATAGAAATAATTATGTTTTATAGTAATTCTACATTGACTCATTTTCACAATAAAGCATGATTTAAAGTAAGCCTGCTCAAGACTGAAGTGAGAACAACTAAGAGAGATTAAGAGAGAATACACAGTTTAAATGTAAAATTTAAAACTTATTTAAAATTTATGTCAAAGACCCAGCACAACTTGCCTATGCAGCTGTATATTTGAGATGTCAATGGAAGTTGTCCCTGTGAGAGAGCTGCTGACTCTCCTCATGCCAGCTAGAGGACGCTCCAACATGTCCAGTGGATACCAGTATCTCACAAGGACGCCCTCACTCCTCAGGTAAGACTCCACCTGGACCAACTCATGTTGCTGTGGAAAAAAAAGATAAGAATTGAGGCATTTAAAGTGTGGGTACTTTTCATCATGCTAGACAAATCTAAACAGAAAGGAAACATTTATCAGCCTTAATATTTCAAAAGTTACTGAATTTCAAATGGTATGTTTAATCAGTATTTTTTTATATAAACAATAAATATTAATCTACTGTCCATCATTTCTATATACATGTATCTAAATCCTTTAGAAGGGAAGCATTAATACATAAAATACAAGAATCAATGTTTGATTCTAAACTTCCATAAGCAAAGGTGAAACATACACCAAACCTCAATGGAAACAAAAGTCGATTGGAAATAGTAATTACAGAACCCAACTGCAGGGACAAATGGTCAATTCCAGAGTAACTGACATGATATTCAGACTTATTCTAAACAGTTTATACAAAGTCAACAGACCTGAACCATACATAGAAACAATGACGGGCTCTTACCGTATCCACATCCAGCACAACCCCTGAGAGTCCCAGCGTCTTCAGCATGCTACGGATGGCATACTTGGGCACCAACGTCCCTCCTGCAGCACTGGTACTCTCCTCGCCCAGCGGCCTGATCATGACAGTGGTACCCTTCCGAACCTTGTCGATGGTGAACTTGGCAGCCTCCTGCTTGACGTCGTCGATGGTTGGGAGGTGGAGGTCTCGAGGGATCCCGCCGTTCTCCTCGTAGAGGAATTCGACAGTCTGCCGGGCAATGTCTGTCATACCTATTAAAGTATTGTAGGAGATATACGAGTCGTCATTCATATTCTTGAACAGTAAAAATGATAAACTCAATTTTGGATTGTAAAAAATGAAATAGTTAGTTTACTAAAACCATTCCCCTCCTCTTACCTCTTATCCTAGCCCCAACACTATATCTTGGACAAAACAATGCCGGGAAAATGTTGCCAGACCATGTGTCCAATCGCTTCCCACCAAAAAGAAATCACTCTCCACACTGTTCTATGACACATGCTCCATTGTGAAATTCTTACACGAACCCAATTCTTCACTTCAACCCTTGACCTTATACTAAACAAAACACTATCCCTAATCCTAAAACTGTCATAAAACCCAATTGCAAATCAAATGCTAACCCTACATCCTTGATGAAATAAAAGCCCTAGAAAGTGTTAACAGAGCAAATCTACGAGTCTCCAGTGAGAACCCTTCCTGAATTTTTCCAAGTTTTGTATGAAAGCGGAATCACTGATTGATGCTCACCTAGCTGTAAGGCACCTTTGATCTGCTCCAGACCGGACCTCCTCTCAGCCTCGTTCCTAAACCGCCTCCTGATGACCGGGAACACCTTGAGCTCCCAGGCTCGGACCAACAGGGCTACGTGGTCCTGCTGACCCTCCCCATCCCTCTCCTCTTCGTCCGAATCATCCTGAGCAGAGGACAGGGCCGTCTGGTGGGGGGAGAGTCCTGTGGTGGTGAAGTCTGCATAGGCACCAGGTAGGCTGTAGAGCTGGGACTCTGTGATGTCATACTCTGTGTGGTGAGGAGATAGAGGTGCATTGACACATAGATCTTTGATTATTTTCAGGTACAACAGAAAGGAGTGACTGGGGAAAAAGGGATGATTATTGACAACAGGATAAATGGGAACAAAATAGTGACAACTGGTTTTGCAGAACCTCGGGTGGGGTGGGGGTGGGGTGGTTGTGGGGTAGAGTAAAAGCACCCTTCTAAGTTTTGCCTCTATTCAACCCATTGTCCCTAATCACCTAATTTTACATAAATGAGTATTTGGATAGGATTGAATGTACATGCACATAATAATTAATAATGCTCCCTTAAAACTAAATTTTCTGGCAGAGTGTTTATGCATTCATCTGCATCATTTTATTAACTGTGTATCATTTGGATAAGCTTAAATGTACATGCACCTAATAACCTACATGTATTATGCTCCCCTAGAAAGCTTGAGTTTAGGGGCAAAGAGTATCAGCACAGCTCTATATATGTCCTTAGCCATAATTGCATGTATCAAGCATCAATTGTATTAACAGGTACGTCTTGACAATTGCTTTAAAACAAATTTCATCTATTAGCATCATCCTACACAAATGATTTTACAACATTATAGAGCTCAAAAGCTAACAACTACCTTTCTTTGGTTTCTGCACTGTTGCCAATTTGAAGGAAATCCCTGCACCAGCAGCACCGACGGTCGAGGATGCTTGTTCTGCGGATGGAGTCGTAGGAGGGGAAGCATCCCAATCACTGTCGCTATCCCCCTCAAGGTGGAATGGAAGAGCCCCAAAGTTTGCTGTGATCTCTTCTAAGGAGTCTGAGGATTCTAGAGCGGTGGTGTGATGGTGGTGGCCGTCAGCATAGGCGAAGGGACGACTACCGAAGTTGGCTCTCACCTGCGTGTTCTGCTCAAGTAGAGGTGAGAGGAAGAAAAATCACATGAGACATTTTGTAAAGAAAACAACACCACTGATGCATTTCGGCAGAGAAATGATATTAAACCGTTCTCTGACCTCTACAGCCATTTGCAAATTTTAAAGTATAACATCACCTGGAATTTTGTTTTTTCTGTCAGTGGGCATACATTTATGCATAGTCTCAATGCAAGATTACATACATGTACTGCAATACATGCATATGTTTTTTGGAGTGGTCCATATCGAGGTACATGTAGTTCTACAATCCAACTGTAGGATGGAGTAGGAGGAGGGGGGGGGGGAGGAAGAGGAAAGGGGGAAGGGGAAGTTGAAGGCAGCTTTTCGTATGATATTTTATGTGCAGTGTACAAGTAGCATGGCAAGAACAATAACTCTCCCCCCCAAAAAAAAGGGTTCAAACTCTCCCCCCCCCCCCCCTCCATGGCTAAAACTGACCCTCTATCAAGAAGGCTACACTGAATTTAGAATGTCAAATACATGCAGCAACAGGACTTGATGCAGCAAGATTGCTAAACCTACCTTTTTCTGGACATGAACCACTGGCCACAGCCCTCCGCTGACCTCCTCCAAGGTCGGGGCAAACTTGTGACCATTCAAGGTCATGAAGATGTGACCCACTTGACCCGACCCACTCACAGGTGAAGGGTCATCGTTCTGTTTCCAACCCATGCCAATGACGTCCCCCACCTTGAGAGTGATGTCCAGGCGGACGCTCTTCCATCGAAGGAGGCTCGCACCACTGTAATGGATGGCATGGCCACTCCTGGATAACAAAATCAAATGTTTTTTCAATCAACAAACCTTATAACATCTCTGAAATTACTAGTGAAATTATTTTCAAAGTCATTAATTTTTTAAAGTAACTGATAGGTACAAGAAATTTTCTGTATACTTTCTTTTCACCTTTTACTGAACAAAATTTAAGAGTGTATATTCTGTACTATGGAAGGACTTCTGCACTCAGACTGCTCCCTGCACAGCAAGCACAGCGCTTCACACACTTGTCACACAAACAGACCTCTCATCGGTTTCACACTTGTGCAGGCCTGTGTAACTTACGTTGCTGACCGGAGATAAAAAATAATTTTTTGCCTTTCATTTGTGTAATATTCAACTTGGGGAGGAAAAAACTTCACAGTATCTTACATGTAGCTTTGCTTCTGTCTTGCCACTGATGAGCTGAAAGCAAGATTGGTTTTTGAGGGCCTACCTAAACTTTACATAACTTTTAAGATTGCAAATGGGTCAGGCTCAGATTTAGGGTTAGCAGGGGCTGAAGGCAAGAATTTGATTAGGGCCCTCTTGCATGAAAAGTTGCGATTAAACTCAACTCAAAAAATTAAAACGCAAGTCCCAAATACTCAATTCTGATTGGTTGAAAATCAAGTTGTGTTCGATTTTTTTGAGCTCTGTTTAATCCCAAATTTTTATGCAAGAGGGCCAAGTTTAGGTAACTGCCCCCTACACAACTGTCACTAAACCATCTGTCGTAAAACAACTAGCTTGATCTTCTCAGTGAAGGGCCATGAAAAGCCTTCTGAAGAAGGTACTTAACATTTTCATGCCCATGGTACTAAGCGAGTTAATACAAAACATCACATCTTGTACTCACACAGGGAAGAGTACAGTCCCGATTGGGTTGGTCCAGTTGTTAGCTCCATCTTTCTTCTCAGCCGGCGGGGCCAGGCCCATGGATACATTTGGACCGGAATCTTCAGCAGCATCACCGTAAGAACAGATCTCAAGCTCCCAGTAGAATGAAGTGGCCTGAATGAAATGGAATTGATATGATCATTAGAGAAGGATGTTATACATGTGCCTATATGAATGCTTTGACTGTCACCATCTATTCAGAAGGTGAATTATCACTTGGTCTAATCCCACTTTGTCTAATGCCCGTTTGATCTCATCCCACATGGTCTAATCCCATTTTGTCTACAACCAGGTCGTCTAATAACCATTTGATCTAATTGCCACTTAGCCCATTTACCATTTCATCTAATTTCCAGTTAGGGCATGTCCATTTTGTATAATACCCACTTGGTCTAACACCACTTTGTAAATCTGAATAGCGAACTGGTAATAGACCAAATGATCATTAGAAGAAATGAGGAAAACTAAGTAGATGAAGTGGCAATTAGGCCATCTGATCATTAGACAAAATGAAATAGCCCAAGAGGGTATTACACCAAGTCATGATTGACCAAATGGCATTTACACCAAATTGATAGTAAACCAAATGAATTCAGTGGTTAGACTATCTGGGAATTAGACCAACTGGTACTAGACCAAGTGGCTATAAACCTATTGAGAATATCTATTCCAAATTATCTCCTCATATTACGAATTAAAAATGCAAACAAGATTGGTCTTCAAACACTTTTGCCAAGCTGAAAACACATTATATGTTTACCTGATGATGCACGGGCTGAGTTGCATAACACATGACACCAGCTGGTAGTCCTCCGGAGGTCACAGGGTCACCAAGAAAGGTCAATGAGGTCATGCATCTGGAGAAGAGGCACGCCTTGACTGGTGGGTAGGAACGGCTGGGGTCAAGGCTCATATCAAGAACCTAGGAATGGTGACAAATTTGGAGATTAATTTCGGTGGAGAAAATGATAAAGGAGAACACCATCATCTGAAGAATATACAATAGCTACAATAATAAACGTGGGGGGTGTTTCACGTAGACTTAAGTTTGACTTAAAGTCACACTTGAATTCCTAGCTGCGTGTTGTATATTACACATCTCAACACTGGTCAGATCATGCTCAAGGGATGCGTAACTATTGGGAAGTCTATCAATGAGATGGTGCTTACGCATGACTCTAAGTCAAACTTAACTCTTTGTGAAACACTCCCCTGAATAATCACTATCATCAAGTACTGGACACCACATATGCCTGGCAAGTGAAAAGTGAACTTAATCACCAACCGTGGGTCTCTCCTCCTGGTATACCAGTAACTGATTGGGATGTGCAGGTGAACCAATACACCAGGGTGTCCCCCTACTCTTCTTCGAATAGTGCAGTGGATTCTTACTTCGAAATACCATGTATATAGGCCTAATACCTAAAACTTGATAGAGGGCGCTGCTCCCTGGCGACCAGCAGTCTGATTTTCTTCTTCCTTTTTGCGTTTATTTTTTCACCATTTTCTACCATGGTCTATGTTTGTTTTGATGTCTCTTTTCATTTTTCTGATGTACTGTGCATTAATGAACTAATTTTCCCACGTTAGGTGAGTGCTCCGATACATTTTTATCAATTGCAATCTAGTATGTTTTTGCAAAATGGAGACCTCTTGCCTGTTTTCTACATCTTTTCAAAGTTTATGTAGTTTTATGATGTGAAATAACACTGTATTTGTTGTCATGCCTTTTTAATCTTAATGTGCCAATGTTCTAATGTGTTTTTTGTAACTTCTTTAATTATTTTAATTTTTATTATGTGCAATGTTGGTGTTTAGTTATTCTGGAATATCAGACTGCGAATCAAAATTTTATGCTTATTGCATGACAAATGATCTTGAATCTGAATCGCGAATGAGAAATTCTGATAGACAGTCATCCACTTACACTAGATATACTCTGCTTGGCTGGTGGTGTAGGAGGCCTTGCACAGTCTCGATACAGCATTCTCAGCTTCTCACATTGGGCTCCTACTACCTTCTGCCTCTCACCTGTAATACAGAATGATAGAGATAACTTTTAAAACGTTAAATGAAACGATATTAATAGGTCTTTCCATCCAGAAAAGGCAAATTAAAGTCTCCTGATGAGAGAAAAAAAGGCATTAACTCATTAATTCTGTATTGAAGGATAGGGTTTGATGTCCTTCTGCCTCATAAAAAGATGAAGTATATGAAATGTACTATTATCATTACCATCATTTGCAAAAGTTCAAGACTACCCTTCCAAAATGCAATAACTAAAAAAAACAAGATGAATCCTCGACCGCGCGCGGTCGAAATTTATGCCTCTGCCATTGCCAGATCGGAAATATATGGCACATTCGTGTTTATTTTTTATTTTCATGTATACAATGACATCTTTGACCTTGACCTTTAACCTTGTGACCCCCAAATCTAACGAGACCATTATGAGACCTTCCATGCATGTATGCATACATGGGCCAAGTTTGAAGTTGAACCGTCACAGAGTTGTTAAGTTATCGCAAGAACAAGCAATTTTCATGTATATACATGTAATGACCTCTATGACCTTTGACCTTCAACCTTGAGACCGAAAAATCTAATCAGATCATTTTCCCTCACATATGCATACATGTGCCAAGTTTGAAGCTGCTCCATCAAATGGTTGAGTTATCGCAAGAACGGACCATTTCTATGTACATAATGACCTCTCTGACCTTCTACCTTTGACCTTGAGACCCCAAAATCTAATCAGATCATCGTCCCACCCATATGCATACATGTGCCAAGTTTGAAGCTGCTCCGGCAAATGGTTGTTGCGTTATCGCGAGAACGGACCATTTCAATATACATAATGACCTCTAAGACTTTTGACCTTTGACCATGAAACCCAAAAATCTGATCAGATCATTGTCCCTCATGTCACATATGCATACATAAACCAAGTTTGAAGTTGATCCGTCAAATGGTTGTTGAGTTATCGCAAGAACAGACCATTTCTATGTACATAATGACGTCTATGACCTTCGACCTTTGACCCTGAGACCCCCAAATCTAATCAGATCATTGTTCCACCCATATGCATACATGTGCCAAGTTTGAAGCTGCTCCGTCAAATGGTTGTTGAGTTATCGCGAGAACGGACCATTTCTATGTACATAATGACCTCTATGACCTTTGACCTTTGACCTTGAGACCCTAAAATCTAATCAGATTATTGTCCCTCCCATATGCATACACGAGACAAGTTTGAAGTTGATCTGTCAAACGGTTCTTAAGTTATTGCGAGAACGCAAACAGGACGGACGGACGGATGACCCGAAAACATAATGCCTCCAGCAACCACCTACAGTGGGTGGAGGCATAAAAACAAAGTTTAAACATACTTATTTTCAATGCAATGATATGGGCTTACTGTAAACGTGGCATATTTTCGCGGTGTGGAAATTTTCATGTATTTCGCACTGCCTGACACTCGCGCAAAAATATTTTGTTTATTACATGTATGCATGTGAATACAGTTATTCTATCTGTCCGTGAAAATTAAAAATGCGCAATTGTGTTTAACTCGGCCGAGCACGAAAAATTAATCGTGCAAACATTTCCATACAGCATACCCATCACTCTTATGCTACTGACCAATGTACCTGTAGTTAACATGTTATGTAATCATTCAATGAGACAAAGTTACAAACGAATGTATTCCAAATCAATGAATTACCCACAATGTCCCAGGAGGTCTTAAACCTTGGCAAAAGATGATATACAGTGTGTCTCTAAAAAAAGTAAACCCAACTTCAACGGCAAATTTTCAGAAAACTATAAAATATTTACACATTATTTTTTCATGGTAGATAGTCCAATAAGTCCTCTGTCCAATTATATCACTTAGGTTATCTAACTCTCATGCATGACTGAGCATGATTCAACTTAGTGAACTGGTGTCAAATCATCACTGTGGCAAGTTATTTCTTGCTATTGTCATGCATTCAGGGCCTATGATTAAATCATCACTGTGACAAGATATTTCTTGCTATTGTCATGCATTCAGGGCCTATTTGAAGTTAAATTTTTGTCACATGTTAGGCCTATGATTAATTCATCACTGTGGCAAGTTATTTCTTGCTATTGTCATGCATTCAGGGCCTATTTGAAGTTAAATTTTTGTCACATGTTAGGCCTATGATTACATAATGACTTCAGCAAAGGTTGTTCCTCACACAGGCACACTTCACATGCTTTCCAAACATGGTACAGTTGACAATTGAGCAGAGAGTATTCCTGGTAACTCGATACCAGGAAACAAGAAGTTTCGTGGAAGTTCAAGAGGCTTTTCGGGTGCAGTTCCCCGAGAGGCAGCCTCCAACAAAAAGAGCCATCTGGTACAATGTGAGAAAGTATGCTGATCACAGAACCAGTTTGAACAGGAATAAAGGACACTCTGGCCACAGACGAACTGGGAGGTCTGCTGAAAACATCCAAGTGGTAAGAGAGGCCATCCAAGCCAACCCACGCAAAAGCACCAGGAGAAATGATACTGGAATACCACGCGCAACTTTTAACAGAATAGCAAGACTGGATTTGCATCTCCATCCATATCATGTTCATGTTCAGCACCAACTTCTACCAGCTGATTTTCCCAGACGACTTCAATTTTCACAATGGTTTGTGAACCGGTGCAACCGAGATCGACAGTTCCTCCAGTTTTTTACCATCGAAGATGAAGCAACGTTTTCCATGGATGGAATGGTAAACACCCACAATGAGCACGAGTATGCTGAACTCCATCATCCACCGGGATATGCTTTTAATAAGAACATGAGCAGGGAGAAAGTGAGTGTCTGGATTGGTCTTTGTGGCAATGGTTCATTGGTGGGACCTTACTTTCTTGAAGGAAACATCAATGGCAGGGCGTACCTTGACATGCTGAACAATTTTATTGTGCCTGAGATGGAACAGATCTTCCCCCGACAACGACGTGGAGCATTCTGCAGGGCCTGGTGGGCTCAGGATGGGGCCCCAGCCCACAGACTTATTGCTGTGAGGAATCGTTTGACTGAACTCTTTGGCAATCGCATCATTGCTCTTCATTTCCCAGTTGAGTGGCCTGCACGTTCACCAGATCTGACACCATGCGATTTCTTTCTTTGGGGGTCTCTTAAAGGAAAAGTGTTCCAAACCCCACCGGCCACGATTCAGGAGCTGAGGCAACGGATAACAGGTGAAGTGAACCGATTACGACAAGATCAGGGAATGATCAGGCGTGCTGTCAGGGACATGAGGAGGCGTTGCGAGCTTTGCATCGAAAGGAATGGTGGTCATGTCGAGGGTACACATCCCTAAGCTATGCTCCTAAGAAATCAGACATTTCCTATGTCATTTGATTGATGAACTTCCAATCAAAGTGCAATTCTAACTTGCCACAGTGATGATTTCACACCCATTCACTAAGTTGAATCATGCTCAGTCATGCATGAGAGTTACATAACCTACGTGGTATCATTGGACAGAGGACTTATTGGACTATCTAACCATAAAAAATAATGTGTAAATATTTTATAGTTTTCTGAAAATTTGCCGTTGAAGTTGGGTTTACTTTTTTTAGAGACACACTGTAGTACTAAGGTACTGCATGTACCTTAACCCATAAAAGTACGGAGCTTTCTTGAGGTCAAAATTAATCATCTTCATTCCTAAAACTGGCAACAACTATTATTTTTTTCCACTCTTACATAGTTTGAAAAAAATAAATATGGATATAACATGAGACTAAATGAATTATAATTGTAAAATTGAAAAAAAAAAAATGCCAATCTGGACATGGAAAGAGTGATTATATAATATTCACTGCATTGCCACCTTAGAGAGTTTAATGATTAGTTAAAATTAAATTGCTCTAATTCGAGAACGCCACACTCTACTTTATTGAAAATGGACTCGAATTTTCCAGTGGATTTTTCTCTTTCTACTCATGTATAATGTATAATGCCCAGCATTCTGGACCATCAGATACTGCAAAAGCGTCTCCTAAAGGAGACACTGTACCTCTATGGGTTAAATCAATATGACATGTTGCATAGTTATTATGAGCTGTAAGATAATAAGATCAACAAGCTACGAAATACTGCTCTCGAAATGTTGCATTTACAACAAATTCAAAGATACGATGCAAACTTGGCCAACACTGCCATGATCTTTGTCAGTGTTTGATAATGGTGTCTGTTTTTGTGTAGGCCGATCACATCTCCTACAAACTGCACAGGACATTTCAACTAACCCGTTCCGCACTGTTGTGAGAGTGACTTCAGCACTTCTAAGGGGCGGTTGGTCTGCATGACAAACTCCGATGCAAAGGTGGAATCGCTCATATGATGGGCAAGGACGGCACAAGCTCTGTGGATGGGCAAAGGACATGTGAAATCAAGTTCTAAATGTTAGGAACCATTCTCCAACAAAAGCTTTCAGACCCAGGGGGGTCACTTCCAATGATTAGTGCACAGCATCCGCTAGAAAAAAAACGCGGAAAAAGGGTATCATTTCAGGGGTAGGCGCGGAAAGCGCGGAACGCGAATAGAGTGTCAAAAACGCCCCAAAATGAAAAAAAGCTCCCTAAATCACGATAATCTAAAACGCGAAAAGGGTATGTAATTTGCACCGCCTGCGGGACCGACTGTACAGACCCGTGAACGGAAAATCCTATAACGCCTGTGCAAAACATAATGAGACAGTGAATTATCTTGAGATAAAAACGGCTCCAAACTTTCAATGAACCCCACTATCACTCTCAAGGTATGAAAATGGGAATATCCTTGTTTAGGGTGTGCAAATCTGGGACATCTGCACAAAATCTGTGTTTAGGGTGTCCTAGCGGCCTGCCCTTGAATCCTCGTTTAGGGTGCTTTTTTAAGGACGATTCTCACGGATGCTGTCCACTCTTCAATGGAAGTGACCCCCCGGGCTTTCAGCAGCAGCGTGTGTTTGGATGCCATACATGTATCCCTACATCTCTTATCAAATAAGACAATGGTTTGATAACAAGTCGTTTTTCTTTCAGACGTCAAAATACTTTTATGTCTTTAAAGTAAATCTTGTAATCTATAATACAGCTCCCAAATACACAGCAAATAATTGTAATGGTGATAAATTAGACATGTACTTTAATAATGGATGATACATGTAACCCCTATAGTATATGCTTGAAGATTCAAATCCTTCCTTAAGATAAAATCTTGTAGCATTTTGGAAAATATGGTGAGGTATTATTTTACATATAATTAAGAAAATCAATATCTACATTTTGTATGGCTGAATACATACTGTTCATACAACAATGCCCAATGATATCATTTTCAGAGATCCTTTACAGGAGTCAGCAATGGATTTACTTAGGCATCCATAGGGGAACCTTCATTAATACTAGTAGATGAGATTGTACCTGGAGCTAATTTCTGCCAGCACGCGACATGTCGCCATAGCTTGGCTATTCCCATCGTCCACAGCAGGGAGGGGTACTAGCATGGGACACACCCCCTGACCTTCTTGGGGGAGGAGGAGGCTGTGCAAGGCTGTTACAAGCTTCTCGGTGATCGACAGCTGCTGCAGTGGCAGTACCTACAGAGAGGGAAACAAAATATGACAGATGATAATAACAGTGCCTAACGAGAAAAAAAAATGTGCTATAACTCATTACATAACACATGAGTAGATCTCTGACACCTGATTCGATGAATATGGGTCACATGATATTCAGGGGAAAATGCTGTTGCATGCTCGACACAGAGCTAGCCGTGTGATAGAGCTCTATTGAACGCTCAAGGGAGCCAGCCATTCAATAAAACCCAGGGCATGCTGAACTTGCCTGTACTGCGTACAGTTTGCCTCACGGCGCAGCTTCATTGAGCACTATACAGCATGCTTAATGCACAATGCACGCACAAAAAAGGCAAGCAAAATAAGGCCTATCTCGGTTTCATTTTTATTTAGTCTGATTTAAAGATCACTAAATGTGTAATTTACAAACTCATAGATCTTGTGTTATATAAAACAAATATTCAATGTTTTGTCACTCATGCACCTCATTGACAGAAGAGCTCAACTCTCTCTCTCTCGAATTGGGTTTTGACAGACGTGTATCAATCAAATATGATTATTTACGTCTGGGACCGACCTTCAACGTCACCATCCGAAAGACATGGCAAATGTAGATTCATATCTTGGCAAAGGACATTAGTGCTGCGGCAGGGATTCAAACCCCGGACCTTGTGGTTCAAAGTACGGAGACTTATCCACTGGGCCACAACACCTCTACAAATAGAGAAAAAGGACAAACCCATACCTCTCAGCCCCCAACATGGAAGTCGCTCCCCCAAAAGCAGAACACCAACCATGCCAGAGACATGCTTCTGCTCAACATGCAATATCTGTAACCACCGCACTCATAAACAATGAATATTTTTACGATGATTTCACTTACAATGTTCTTTGGTGGCTGAAGCCTGGTGACTGATACATCCATAGGGTTGCTAATCATAGGTATGTCATCAGCTTTGACAGAAACAGAAGCAATACCCTGATTTTCGGCTATACTCAGTACATGAGCCTCCAAAGGTACGCAGCCATCCCCAACAATCTAGTCAAACAATAGGAAAATAGTCTTCATTAAAGGAGAATGCAACCCAAGCATCAGTGTGCTCTTAGTGAATAAAGATGACCAAGAAGAGTAAACAGTGAAAGTTTGAGCAAAATCGGACAATCGGTTCAAGAGTTATGAATTTTGAAAGTTTCAGTAAATCCCATTATGAGGATCCTTGAGTTGGCAACTTTGCCAGCATCTGTGATGTCATTGTGGACAACTCTCAGTTCATTTTGTACATACTTTTTCCAAAAAATTAATTCATATGAAATTTCAGGTCAGGAATCAATATAATTCTTCCCAATATGCTTGCAGAATTGATACAGCCATGTCATACTCAAACAATAAATCAAAAGAATTTTTATTTCTCTTGAAAATAAAGAAAATGCAGAATTCTGTGTACAAAATGAATGGAGAGTTGTCCATGATGACATCACAGATGCTGGCAAAGTTGCCAATTTAAGGATCCTATAATAAGGATTAACTTAAACTTTCAAAGTTCATAACTCTTGAACAGATTGTCTGATTTTGCTCAAATTTTCACTGTTTACTCTTGTTGTTTTTCTTCATTCACTGGAAGCACACTGATGTCAAGGTTTCATTCTCCTTTATAATCATTCAATGAAATTCTATGTACATATGGATTCATTTCAAAGGAAACAGAATATAAATATGAAAGTGTTGCATATTACAGTAAACAACATTACAGTGGTATGAAAAAAAACTACATACATGTAGATGTATATGGAATAAATATAGCTTAAACAGACAATGCAAGAAATAAAATATAAACAAACAGCGACACTCACACTCAAAATCAAAATACATAAACACACATTAAGGTGTATATCTATGAAGTTGCAAGACATCAGGATACTACATCAATTCATCTGATGGAGGTGTCATGGTGTAGTGGTTCTGTCACTTGACTCTTAATCAAAGGGTTGAGGGTTCGAATCCCAGCCTGGCACTAACGTCTTTTGGCAAGACATTAATCCACATTTGCCACTCTCCACCCAGGTATATAAGTGGGTACCCGGTAGGAAGAAATTCCTGTTAGCGCCTTGCATGGCAGCTCCTTTAGCCGGGGTAATATTAACTTTGTAGAGCGCAGTAGAGTATATGCATATAGTAGCTGCGCTATATAAATGGACCATATTATTATTATTATCTGAAATTGATGGAAAACTAGATCAACTCGATGGAAAAATGAATCTAAAATTTCTCTGATTACCTGAGCTGTCGATCCCATTTTGACACAGTCTTGAAATCCTCCCAGCGCACAGAATGCTGCCACCACTTGGCGGCATGTGGAAAGGAGCTGTTCGATCCCGGGACCTTGAGGTTGAGAGGCTAGGAGGGTCATGTGACTTGCTTGCTGTGATATGAGCAGAGGCACTTGGCTCAAGGCATGTGATAACACCTAGAAAAATTAAAATAAGATAAGGTTGTAAAGAAGCATGTATGTATGATCTACATCCATCACAATGGAGTTTGAGAGCAGTACCAAGCAGAAGTAAAAGATACACCTTTGTATATTGTTTTGTTGACATGCCAGTAGGATAATGCAGTAATCTTCTTTAAATGTATGCCTCTTCTCAATACCCTTTTTAATGGACATGCGAAAATTAAAGGACTGATATAGTCATCTGCTAAAAATCTAAACAATGCTGGCCCGAATTCGCAAAAGAGGTTTATTTAAAAACTCCATAAGCGTAGTACGCGCATGTCCACTTGTCCAATGGGCAGGCAGTAATCCGCTTATATATTTATGCTTAATTTAGTCCACAACTCGGTTTAAAACATGGTTTAGACATTGGTTTAAAACAAACATATTCAGGAATTCAGACCAATAAGTTTCCTACATTCAGTCATAAAAGTTGTTAGTAAAAATTTGTGTAAACTCATTCAAAAAAATAGGAAGTCAGAAGAAAGAGAGTACTGACCCTCTCCACTGCAGATGCCCAGATTTGAGCTGTGTTAGATTCAGGTGCCGTGAGCAAGCTATGCATCAGGGCTATGACTTCAGACGCCATGCTGTGGGCAACATGTCCACTGATGAAAGGTCGTACCGGGTCGGTTCTGGAGGAAAATGAAAAGAAACGGGTTCGAGGGTGATAAATCACATCAAAATCTAGAAATGTATGGCTTTATGAAAGAATACAAAAATAATTGAAAATACATCAAATACAGAGTACGCTGAAATAGATTGAATACATCAGGGGGATGTTTCACAAAGAGTCAAGTTTGACTTAAAGTCACACTTAAATTCCTAGCTGCGTGCTGTATATTACGCATCATCACATTGGTCAGATCATGCTCAGGGGACGCGCGCTATTGGGAAGTCTATCAATGAGATTATGCGTTAAATACCACATGCGCATTAGCGTATACGCATGACTTTAAATCCAACATATCTTTTTGTGAAACACCCCCGTTTTCTTTTCTCTCTGTATTTATAGCCCTTCATAAATGTACCCCAAACTTTGCCTGTAAATCTGTAAAAAGTGTTTTATGCCTGATGGTCTACTTCACAACTCTTATTGAAACAAGCGATTAACTTCTACCTAAATATCTTTTACTTCCATTTCTTCTGACACTTTTTGCCTATGTACAGGTATGTTAAACATACTCCTGAAAAAGAGAATAAATTTCTTGGTGGCTTGGCTGGAAGGTTGGGAAGCTTGAGTCAATTTTACCTGGCAAGTTCAGCATTCTTTTCCCTGCAGACAGCTTCAGCCGTGACTTTCAGTTTCTCCTTGTTACTATTCTCGTTATCGGTAGTCTCGGTCGGAGCTCCTACACTGACTAGAAACCCTGCTTGAGCAAGTTTGCCTGCTTTCTGTATAGCAGTAGCTGCATCTTCTGTGAAGAGTTCTGCTTTACCAGTCTAAAATAGAGAAAAAATGCTTATTTGAATTTATTATCACTACTGTTGCTATTGTTTCAGTGGTCTCCAGTGATATGCTCCTGCACTCGCTGAGGACAGAGTAGTTTCCCTCCTTTCTATGTAAACTGTACCTACATTACATCCTCAGCAAATCACTTGCCAGTCTGAGCAAAAGCACAGAAGAAAATAAGAATTAGAAATATTTCTGTTGTTCAGTCTTTTGATATTGAGTTTTACTCTCTTTTTTTTCTACAAAGAAAACTACATCAACTTGTTTGAAATGCAACAGTATGACCCTTGGCCATTATTTTCACAAAGAAGTTTTGCTACCAAAGAAATATATGTTGTGAAATGAAACATAAAATCTTCATGGTAATCACCTCTTCAATATTACTACAGTCAGTCGAATTTCTTGGGACTGAAGAAAATGCTTCGACTTAGAGAAAATCCGACTTATGAGGGGTCAAAAACAATAGAAAATAAAGGAATGGGACCCAGTGCAGACCTTCGACTCGGGCGATTATTCGACTTATGCGACTTCGACTTATGCAGAGTTGACTGTACAAGTAAATGCAGACACTCAAAAGAACAAAAAACGACTACTTAGAAAAAGGAGAATAAAGGATGTATATTGCATGAGAAGAAAATGAATGAGAATTTGACTTACTGTATGCATGTTACGATCCATGCGCAGAACCTTCTCCATGTTAGCTCCACTCCCCAATCTGAATGGACGACCTTCAGAACTGCATGGAAATAATGACACCTGCGATAATCTCTCTAGATCTCGAACCATTTGCTCCTCAAAAGAGATATCTCAGAAATCCTGACTTCAAAGAGACCATTGCCACTTTAATATGTTAGGAATCCTTCTAGGCTAATATACAGTACATACTGTACATATGTATTCATATAAGTCAACAGGCTTGAGAGATTTAACTATTTTTCCAAGTTCCATATTATTAAAAACAAATATTTCATTAACTGATATTCTGCGCAAGAGAAATTACTAATTACTTGATTCTTCATGATATAAACTCCATATTTCAACACCTCTATTAAAAAAACCATGTATAATACACTGCAAGTACACATGGCACGGCACCAAAAAGAAGGAAGATTTGGATGTCAAATAATCATTAGATGCAAAAAGGTTAGATACACCAAAACAGTCGATATATGAAATACTAATGAAATAAGTCAGCGCGTACCTAAGAAGAGCCTGAATGACTTCCCTGGAAGACTGATCTTCCCTTTTATGAAGGAAGACAGAAAGTCGGCCATCTTGGTCCTCCAGATCATCCTCTCTGTCAGGGATGAAGCTCACCGATGAAAGGTGACCAAGCTGCTCTGGAGCTAGGATTGTCTGACATCCTGATAGAAAATAAAAACAACAAATAAAAGTAAATGAGACATGCGGTGTTGTGGTCTGTTGGGTAAGGAGGAAGTGGAGAAAGACAGAAAGTCAGCCATCTTAGTCCTCCAGATCATCCTCTCTGTCAGGGATGAAGCTCATCGATGAAAGGTGACCAAGTTGCTCTGGAGCTAGGATTGTCTGACATCCTAATAGAAATTTTGAACAAAAGGCAAAACCAGACTAAAGCAATCTCTAAACCAATCTCTTCATTGGGTTAACTCTTACAATTCTCCAGCCTGACTTACCTTGATTCCACAATACATGCTGAGAAGTTAAACTTCGACACTACCCAAACTCACCATTTCAATCCTGAACCTATACTAGTAATATCTTATTTGTTACTTGTTACTTGTTGAGATAATCCTGGCTCAGCTCACAACTGGATGCTATACTAGGATGATGACTATGTACAATGTGCCAGGAGGTGAGTGTGCAGAATGCTATATAAAAAAAAACTAAATGAATCTTCGACCACGTGTGGTCGAACTTTATGCCTCCGCCATTACCAAATCAGAAATAAATGGCACTTTGTGTTGATTTATTTTCATTTATACAATGACATCTTTGACCTTGACCTTTGACCATGTGACCCCCAAATCTAACGAGAGCATTGCCCTTTCCATATGCATACATGAGCCAAGTTTGTTGAACCGTCAAATGGTTACTGAGTTATAACAAGAACAAAACTATTTCTATGTACATAATGACCTCTATGACCTTTGACCTTTGACCTTGAGACCCCAAAATCTAATCAGATCATTGTCCCTCCCATATGCATACCTGTGCCAAGTTTGAGGTTGATCGGTCAAATGGTTGTTGAGTTATGGTGAAAACGAACCATTTCTATGTACATAATGACCTCTATGACCTTTGACCTTTGACCTTATGACCCCAAAATCTAATCAGATCATTGTCCCTTCCATGTGCATACATGAGCCAAGTTTGAAGCCAATCTGTCAAATGGTTCTTAAGTTATCGCGAGAACGAGCCATTTTTATGTGTATTATTACCTCTATGACCTTGACCTTTGACCTTGAGACTCCAAAATCTACTCAGATCATTGTCCCTCCCATACGCATACACAAGCCAAGTTTTAAGTTGATCTGTCAAACGGTTCTTAAGTTATTGCGAGAACGAAAACAGGACGTACGGATGGACGGACGGACGGACTGACGGATGGACGACCCGAAAACATAATGCCTCCGGCTACCACCTACGGTGGGCGGAGGCATAAAAAACCTGGCAGGATGGCAATACACATATGACTCCTAAAGGATGAAAAAACCTTGACCTTAATGCTTAAAACAATGCAACACCAAATCACGCCTGAACCCTAACCCTAAACTGAAAACAAATAAAATCTGTATAGTAAATGTGTTACATGTAGGCGACTCAATGAGAATTACACGTTTCAGACCTACCTGGAACTACACAATCCCCAAGCTTAGCTAGCAGTAGACTGGCAATACGAGCGGGTGGGTCGCTGGTTGTCACGCCCCCTTCCCCACTGGCAGCCGAGGCCAGCTCTGCCCCCCATGCCGGAAGCTGGACGTGGGCGCAGTCCTGGGCACTCATCAAGGGCAAGGCTACCCGGCACAGCTGGAGGATGATGAGGACAAGCTTGGGTGAAGGGCGCTGATCTAGGAGGAGGGAAAGGAGCTTGGAGACACAAGCTGGTTGGCTTAGGATGGCACGACCCATGCGACTTCTAAAGGATGAAATAAACAAACACCTCATTAAATGTAATTCAAACTCTCAAACAAATACTTCAGTAAAATAATAGTCTACTGTTTACATGTACATGTACCTCTGTACCGAATTAAATATTCTCTTTCATAATTCTATCTCTGTATACATGTTCAAACACATAAGGATGAAAAAGCCGAACACTTAATTTAGGGCAATTTATGCTCTCTGACCCTCATATATCCGGGGGGGGGGGGATAATGGCTCCCCCCTCTTGAATTTTTGACGGTACTCCGCAACGACTAAATGTATCGATCTGAGATTCCATGATTTTTTTCTCTGATCCTTCCCGCACGTTTTGATACCAAATTTATGTTGATCGGACCTACGGTGCGGATGTCAGATTACAATTACAAACACAAGTCGTTAAAATTTCACTATTTCCATGTATGTCTGTGTACAGACCTATGGGCAAAATCAGAAACTTTTCAAAATTATGTGAATACTGTCAGGAAAGAATAATTACTCTTTAAAATAGTGAGAAACAACAAACACACACTCTCACATACACACACACACACTCTCACATACACACACACACACACGCACACACACACACACACAACACGCCAAACCCACACACACACACACATACGCTTTCAAAAAATCAAAGAAATACATAAGGAATTTGTAAAACAATAGAATACATAACAAAAAAAATTAATAACCCAATTTTTAGTAAAGGAGTCAATGTGAACGTTATAAAAAACATTTGTACGAAAAATCATTGTTCCTAAAACTTAATTCAGTGAGATATAGCCAAAACTATGATTTTTCGCATAAATTAATTCATATTATAAAAAAAAGAATTTAATAAAATCTAACCATATAGCCTTGTAGATTACATCATTCTCTACCCTCATGCCAATTTTTGTGCCAATCCGGCGATCCACAGCAGAGATTATATGGGGGGGCCATAATGGCCCCCCTGGGGATAACTAGACCAGAAATATTATCACATATTTTAAAGCTGACCTGGATAGATTATTGAGTAGACTAAGAACCTCCTGTAAAGCCTCACTCCCAGCAGCCTCATTGCCACAGCTCTCTGTCGCTCGAGCAAGGTGATTGGTCAAGAGCAATGACACCTGACGAGCAAGACCAGCGTAGCCCAAAGCATCCTGGGATACCTCATCTGTTTCCCATGATACACAGCGGTTGGCAAGGACCTTCAGTAAAGGGCAAAGGAAGATGTTACAAATCCAAACAAGGAAAATTTACATATTTTAACAAGTAAAAGTTCGAAATAAAGAAAATATCTTCAAACACCTATGCATAAACTCATCAATGCAAACCGGCTTCTACATCAACATGCTGATATCTCCGGTGAAATGCACTGCACAAAGTGACATAAGGTCAAACATTTCCTATATTTTTTTATTCTGGGATACACACATAAGGCCAAATACAAATAAATCCCAGTTTCTCGTCCCCTCCTCCTTCCTTTTCTTTTTTGGCCTACCTCAAAATTTTTGATACACTTTATTGTTCAAAAATGAAATAATTATTAATCTGAAAACATCTGGAGAAAGAGGTAACCCCCCAAATGCATTTACTTCATGCATTTTTACATTGATTTTAGCCTCCTAAGTGCTGAAAATTTGTGGTGAAATTGACCAAATATCATTTTCATGTACAGGAAAAATATCAAATATGAAATAACATGGAATCCCACCCTCCTAAGTCTGAAAATATCCAATTTTACTTGACTTTAAATAGTACAAGAAAGGGTTTTTCCTACCTACCCTATTTTTCAGTGACCCTTTACTCCAATACAACATTTTTTTTTTTTTTTTTGCCTAAGCTTTATGCAGGTGCTTCCCGGTTCCAGTTCCTAATGGGTTAAGTTGCAAGTGGCAACTCAAGATTTCTGTCCAACTATTGTAAAATGACCCTACCTGAAACCCTGCCCACGCCAAAGCTGAGACCCTCTGACCACTGGACTGGGACTCTGGCCGTGATGGTTGACCGGAGGAGTGACCAAGACTACATAGTCTGTCCAGCAAACTGACTAGCTGACTGTCCACAAGGCATTTCTCTTCACTCCTATCAACAAAAAAAAACCAGACAAAATTAGTGAGAAGCTGATTCTGGTAGAGAACTTCATAATATAATGAAACCTGATTTACATGTACAAAACAGCTGTAAAGAAAGACCAACTGTCTATAAAGAAAGCAATTCTGGGCTGCGTTTCTCAAAATCGTCATAAGTTCATGGACATCCCATTGAAACGTGAGTGAATTCTACAACACACAATTCAATGGAATGTCCAAGAAGTCGGACTTATGTCACAGTTTTGAGAAACGTCGCCCTGGTTTCCAGTGAACGGTGTTTGTAACTGAAACATGCATCACAGACATCCCTACATGCCAGCATCTTTCCTGTTCAGTCACACTTTCATGTTTCCTTCTATTCAAAGGTTTTATGTAATCGCATGATTCTGGAGTACTCAACACAAAATACTTGTGGATTCGCAAAGGGCTAGAGAGGTACATGTATTAAAGTTCAATCACTCACACAACATAACAATGTATGCACCAGCTCCACTTGCTGTCAAGGAGTGCAATCACATGTTATCATAAAGGAATATTTCAGTTGCTATCACTTTAATAATTTTCTGATCGATTTACTAATTTTATGCACAGTTGCAGAACAAGTTTCCCTCAACAACTAAGAACTTGCCAGAGGCTTGTCTGATATAGCAACAGCAAATGGATGCAAACTGGATTCCATCTATCCAGATGCCATCATGTGTAACAGGTGAATTGAACAATTAATAACCAAGAGTCCTGGAGAGAAATGTGCATAAATTCGAAGACATTAGTAAACAAGTCTACTACTTTTGTTTTATATCCTACCTGGTGTATGGGATGGTACAGAGCAGTCCTATACTATAGGCACAATCTGTAGGGTGATGTGTAGCTAGCTGAACGATGGCCGTCATAGCATCTGCGAAGGCTTGTCTGACGGTCTCAACGAAACCTCCGCATTTCAGGTCCTCAATCCTGCAGAGTACATGTAGATGCGAGGGTAAAGGGTAAACTTGAAAATGACGGAATGCCGAAATGTCACATCCAGCTTACAAAAAATATGGGTAATGAAATGGGCAAAGCAGGCTAATGCATAGCATATCTAAAATAATTTGCACGTTTGGATAGGTGTGCAGAGTAGCCTCTCACTTTCATGTTGGGAGTATTTATCATAATCTGCAATATTTTTTTTCAAAAGAAGTAATACATGGAGCAGATATTTTTAATATAATATACCAACAGGATCCCAAGCATTCAGAGCAAAATATATTTCTTTTGAGATTGGCCCTTTTCGGAATCGGCCTCAGGGGAGACATTCCACAACCGATATATCGATTCTCGCCAACCGAGTATTGATATATCGGACTTCTATTTTTTTTGGCATACCGTACTGGCAGTACTCGCCTCATTCATGTACCTAACCCTAACCCTAACCCTAACCCTAACCCTAATCCTAATCCTAAACCCTAATTCTAACTCTAAAACCTAGACTAACTCTAAGTAGATCTAGTCTACCCTAACGTATGGTTAACTCTTCACGATATTGCCATTTTTTTTTCAAAGTTTCACCTTATTTTCCATTAATTTAATTTTTCATTACCCAAAACATAACCCTAACAATCACCCTAACCCTAACCCTACACCTAAAAAAAAAAAAAATGTCATAAAGAAGGCTTGAACCGGGGGTTCTGGGACTATGAGCCACAAGCTTTACCAAAAGACCTAATATAATATCCTAAATGCATATGGAACTTACATGTACACAATATATCTTTGACTAAATAAACCCTAGTGTGGAATGTCTCCCCTGTGCAGAATTCCCCTTTTGGTCCTTTTGTGTATGTTTATTTAATTTCCAAGAACAAAACATCAAAACATCAAACACTAACATGCATAAACACCTAGGGCTGTAAATTTAGCACCATGTTCGGGTTCGGTTCGATTTGGCAGAGTTCGGCACTTCTATTTCCGAACTTTGGTTCGGTACGGGGTTCGGCAATACAGTATAACAAAAAATAAAAGGGTGTGCATTGATAACAAATGACCACCGAACCCTCTCAAGTTTTACTGCACTAAAGAGTCACTGTTCCTTATAAATATATTTTGTATGATATAAAATAGTTTATTTATTTATTGCATGATTCTCTGTTATTTATTTTATTTTCTGAATGAAAGGGAAAGATGATTTTCATATACTGATTAATAGAAAATAAGAGAAAAATTTTTTTAAAATGAAATAAAGGAAAGGAACGAAAATATTTGAAAAAATTATCAATAAAGCAGTGTTTTGTTGTTTTTTTTATTTTTTAAATATTTATTTAGTATTATGATCGATTATGATTGTTAATCGATTACAACCTTATTACGATCGATTACAATCGTGAGTATCTTTGGGCATGTTTTGAAGCTTTTAACATGATTTGGGGAGAAAACAACTAGAATTCATGGTGCCAAATATTATGAAATTTATCAGAATCAAAGGAAAAATGAGATGCATGCTGCATTTTAGTGGTTTTCTATCTTTTATTTAAGAAAAACTTTTTGAAGATGAATTAAAAGAAATCCCACCAATAAATGTATGTATTAATCTTTTAATAAAGCAATGGTGTAACTCCAAACTTGCATAATGAATTAAGAACAAGGTCTTCACCGAGGACCGAATCAATGATCCTGTGTTATAAGCTGCCGAACTTCCGAAATTGGCCTTTGAGTTCGGTTCGGTTCGCTCCTGTTCGGAAGTGCCATGTTCGGCGAACTTCCGTTCGGTTCGGCGGTTCGGTAACAGCCTATAAACACCACAAAAACCACGTTATCAAATGCATGGAGATAAGAGGATGAGGTAGCAAAAAACGAAAAAGAGGGGGGGGGAAAGCCAAAAGCCCCCCCCCCCCCCAAACCTCCCATAACGTTGGATTGTGCAAAATAATTGTTCGTGAGAGACCAATGAAAGAAGCAAGTTGCGCAGAGTATTAAAAGATGACCTCACAGAAAGATCAATGCATGAGTCAGCTACATGTATATGATATGGGAGAGTTTTACAAGAATGAGGAAATTTACCTTGGTCCTTGTTGCAGGACGGATGTGATAGCGGTCACTAGGTGAGCATAACCCTCGGAGTGACCAGCAGTGGTCATCAGCTGATGAGCGTGGACCAAGGCTTGCTGCCTTGACCATCCACGTTGACGTCTGGACTTGACTGCTGACAGAAACTCATCTCTGGACACCTACAAATATAAAAGTATAGAGGTCTTCTTTTTTCAAACAAGATGAATACATGTAAGCTTTCTTATAAAATCATATTGAATATTTCATTAGAACATTAGATTTCCATGAGGCTTCAAAAGCATATTACCCACATGCCATTCATTCACAAAAAATATCTACAGTTGTTCGATATAGTGAAGTTTTATAACATGATAAACTTGCATTTTATTTACCCAGGGTAGCAACATCAGTATCACTACTGCTCTTCCAGGGCCCTGCAGTTATTATTACAGCAGTAACATACACATAACTGCGGCAGGATCGATGCACAAGCGCATAATTTAGTTATAAAAATTGAATTATTCACTATGGTCTACATTCTGTTGTTGTCTGTTAATATCTGATCAGTTTTAATTAGCAGGATCATAATTTTCTAAGAAAACAGGAAGGAAGTGTAGATGTAAGAAAAATTACTTAGAAGCAATTTGGTAGAATTTAGTAAATGTAATCATTTGATCATTCTCACTCCTGATAATGGACAGTCAAGCTATCGGGAATGTCGAGCCCTCTTTCCTCATCAAAGAGCCTTCTTTCATCATGGCCTTCTCATCTGGTTTAGAGTCCTTAATAGGACTTCACTCATTCTCAAGAAAGACACTCTCCACTCTCTCTTACTCTCTCTCTCACCTCTCCATTTCTCCTTCCCCTCAACTTTCTCTACATTTCCTCTAACCTAACAGTTCTTTTCAGGACATATCACACGGTGAACCATAAACCTCATCTACATTATAATCATAGGTGTCATTTTGAACTATCAATAATTACTTTGAGATTTTTTAGTAAAATTACTTACTGCTTGCTGTAAGTTGGTTCCTATAAAAAGAAATATTTCATCCAATAGGTTGTTGAGGTTCTGGTTCCTTTCTGGAGTGCCACTGTATGCACTGCTCCTGGATCGGCGCATCTGATAAGGTCTACAAAGATATTCAGGATGGGAAAGCACACAAAGAAGAAACAGAAATAAACAGTTCATTGTGATTACGATTTATTCATGTATGTTATTAGAAAACAAAGAGACATGGGTCACTCCAAAACTATGATAACATAGTTTGAGAAGCAGAATAATGCTCCACCCTAAAAAGATACAAAAAAAGAAACATATCATATAATCAAATTAAGAAGAAAGAAATAATAGGGTTAAACAGAAGAGAAAGGAGGAAACACTTTCGGATGCAAGCAAGGTATTTCATGAAGCTACGTAAGCAGCGAAAAAACAAACAGTGCTTTAAAGGCAATGGCTAACTTTGTGAGCAGCTGATTTAAAAAATTCTCAAACTAAGATGAAACATGTGTATAGGTACTTGTACTCAGAAACCCTGAAACCAACCATAATTTGAAATGAAAAACTGTTAATAAGATGCAAACAATGATTCTATTAGCATTGGTCTCATGAGACAAATAGCTAGAGGGGCATTTTCAACCAATTAAAATTAAAATTGGCTTCACCTCTCTCCCTGTATACATGATATGCATACACCCACATACACACACCGCCGTACTATACATGATATGCATACACATACACTGTTCAGGTGAACTCTGTGCACATGCATGCTCCTTATGTCCAGTCTTTGCTACTGACCACTATATTTTATTCAAACATTGGTTTACATTTTTAATATTTAAAAATACTTTCCGTCGACATTATAATTTGAAACTTTAAGACTGGTATCTTTAAACTATAACTCTTGTGTTTATACCATTGTCAAGTAGCAAAATGAGATTTTTTTAAATTCTCACAATGTAAGCCATTTACTTTAAATATCAACATGTATTAAAATGCACATGTATAGTATGCAAAATGTAGCATACAGTTAGAAGTAATAATAATAATAATAATAATAATAATAATAATAATGATAACAATAATAATAATAATAATAATAATAATAATGATAACAATAATAATAATAATAATAATAATAATAAGAATAATAATAATAATGATAACAATAATAATAATAATAATAATAATAATAATAATAATAATAATAATAATGATAACAATAATAATAATAATAATAATAATAATAATAATAATAATAATAATAATAATAATCAATGATACTTAATAATAATAATTAATAATAATTAATGATAACAATAATACCAATAATGATAAGTTATTATTATTATTGTTATTATTACTATAATAATAATGATGATGATGATAATGATGATGATGATGATGATGATGATGATATGTTTTGTTTACCCTCTTCAGTTCTATGTACTGTTCTCCCAGAGGGCCCTGCAAGCATATTATTACCCCAGCTTTAGCAGGGCCACCATAGCGATCAATGCATTCAAGTAATGAAGACAACATGAGATAAAAAGTGCTAACAAAGAAAGATAAAGATAACAAATAGAGAGAGAGAGAGAGAGGGTGGGAGGTGAGGGAGAGAGAGGGGGAGGTGAGGGAGAGAGAGGGGGGAGGGGAGGGAGAGAGAGGGGGGGAGGGGAGGGAGGGAGAGAGAGGGGGAGGGGAGGGAGAGAGAGAGGGGGATGGGAGGAGAGAGAGGGGGGGAGGGGAGGGAGAGAGGGGGGGAGGGAGAGAGGGGGGAGGTGAGGGAGAGAGAGGGGGAAGTGAGGGAGAGAGAGTGGGGAGGAGAGGGAGAGGGGAGAGGGTGAATGTACAAGAAAGAAGAGGAAAGAGAGGAACAAGTGAAAACAGAAAGAAACATACCAAGAAAAGAATGAGAAAAATTACATCTACATGTACAACAAGTGAATTTTTACCTTGTGGTAGATTTATCAGAAGCTGCTGCAGGTCTGGCTTTCGTCAAATCAGCTGGCATGGATAGACTTCTGGAGAAGTGACTAGTACTGGCAGAATTCTGACTTCCAACGCTCCCATTCCCTGTATTGGCGACGAGAATCAAAATTAAATAAAGTATGATACACTACAGACTGCTCAAATATTAAATCATAGGCTTCAGTGAACTAAATGAACTGTAAATCAGCCTGTCACTAAAACAAAAAATTACTAAATACCAAGAAAAGCTTGAATTCTAATACTTTTTCAGAATAAAATAAGTGTTAAAATTAATAAATGAAAGATAGAGTGTATGTATACCTTAATAGCATGAAACTGAAAATTTCCAGTGAATGCTTTTTCAATGTAAGCTTTCAATTTCTACATGCATATCACTTGCACATTTTCTATATGATCCACAAACAATACATATCTTTTTCTGTAATCTACAATCTACAATTCTCACAGGGTAAGGTTCCCAGCTCATCCCCTCCTTGGGATACGCTCCGTCCGATGATGCGGATGACCCAGTCTCCTTGCTAAGGAAACCTCCAGGAGGGCGTTGGCTCTTTCCAAGACGGCTGCTACCAGTGCCTTTGTCTTGGTCATCTTGAGAGTTGGGTCCTGCTCTGACTTGCTTTCTTCTTTCAGTTTGTTCCTACATACGGTAAAGTATTTCACTTGGATAACATTGATTGAATACTCCATTCCATTCTTTTTTCTCCTTTTTCATTAAGCAATATTTTCAAAAATATTAGCAGATATTTTTTTTTAATGTATATGCTCAGTAAATTCAAATGATTTGGAATAACCACATAGCAACATATGAGTATAATACTAAAGTGCTCGGAATTGATTTATCATGATGTCATGGAAATGATTTCAAATGTAGTCATTGCTGTGATGCATTATTTTTTTTATTAAAAAAAATACTAAAATTAATAACTTAATCCTTTGTCTTATGACTGAATAAGACACAGCAAATCTTTAAACCAGTTTGCAAGAAAATATGTTGAACAATTGCTACCAGAGAAAATAAAATGTAATGACCAACTTATATTAACTTGTCTATTTCATCAGAATATTCTATTTCTTTCGTTGCCTTGTTTCCCTCTTTCTTTTTCCTTGTAATTACTCTTTAGTTATTTTTTTTTTTCATGAATAATGATCTGATGTATTTTGTTACAAGAATTGTAAAATAGTTCAGAATTTTCTCAGCAGGAGCCACTCTTGACAAACCCCTAAAATTTAGTGACTCCCCCACATTACATTTGAAGTTCATTTGTTCCACTTTTACATCAGACACAATTCAGATTTTACAAAAATAAGTGTCAATTTCAAAATGTAATGGTAAAGAACTCAAATCAAATACATGTACATTGTGTAAATAGGTAGAAATTTTTGAGATACATGAATGATCGGCACAAAAAAGAAGAGAGTGTAAAAGCACAGCTTGTAAATGATTGAGCTCCCATTCAGAGAAGCACAGGTAATTCTGATAAATATGCAATATAATGCGAAACAGAACGATAACTGAATTTTATTATGTATCAAGTGTTCTTTTCATGTGGAAATAGATAAATAAAATAAAATAAATTGGTTCAATGTCAATAAAGCAGCACCTAAGTAATTTGACAGCCTCTTCTGTACTGATGGTCTCCCAGTCAATATCCTTGAGGAAGCATAGTGTCTCAATATCTTTCTTCTTGTCCTGAAGAAATGCAACCACAAAAGAAAGGAGAAGAAAATATGTAACAGGAAAATGCTAAAAGCTTTTGCTTTACAACAAAAACCTTTTTCTTGCATCTCTTTTCATATTTGTTCACCGATACACATGTACACTGCACTTCTCAAGCCTCTGAAGAGTACAATGTATATCAAATGAAAATTTTCATGCATAAAGAACATACTTATTTGATGTATGATTTTAAAAAGAAAAAAGAAAAAGAATTCAAGAGATTTTTTCTCTTGTGCACATTCCAACAACAATCAATCTTTCAGATCATGTCAACATATTAAAAAGTACCTTTCAGAACAACAATAAAAAAAAAATCAAACTACTCTCACAATACAATACAATACAATATTAGCATTTATATAGCGCTCTTACAATGAGTGAACATGTACCACAGCGCTTTAAACAAAACTAATGAACAAACATAAAGAAAACAAGAGGATATGGCTATCATTGAAGAATGTTTTAATCTTTTAAAAATTCAAGAGATTTTGCCTTTTCTTGTTCATATCAAAACAATAGTTTAATCTTTCCGATCAAGTCAACATATCAAAAAGTACCTTTCAGACATAACCAAACAAAAAATCAAACCAATCTTACTTTCTGGAGATGCTAATCATTAAAAAATGGTTTGATTTTTTTTTTTAAGAGTTTTTTTTTATTTTGTTCACATTCCAACAACAATTCACACAGTGAACCAAGCTGTGGCAGAGATGCACAATAATTCGGCCATTTTGTTGCCGTTTTCAAAAAGCAAAACGGCTACAAAACAGCTATAAAAGAGAGACAAAACGGCTAGTTGCTCACTGTGTCATCTTTGGATCATGTTACATATTAAAAAGTACCTTTCTGAACAAAATCAAACAAACACATCAAATCAATCTTACCTTGGAGATGATAATCATTGAAGAATGGTTGAGAATCCTCTGTTTCTGTGTTGATGTCTACTAAAGCTCCGTCTCCAACGTTGCCTCCAATTCACCATGACTACAAACAGATCAAATACAAACTTATACAAAACGTACCAGTTCTGTCAACGTTGTTGTTTTTTTTTTTCTAAATTCAATTCATTTATTTCCACAACAATATAAAAACAAACTAAGAAATACAAACCAAAAGTATGAAGAACAATTATAGGATAACAAAATAGGACATAAAAGAAGAAAAGTATATCACTGTGCAGGGAACCAACAAGAAGACAATAAAAAAGTCTTAAAAATGCATTTAACTAAAGTGATAGCAAGTCATATTTTGTCATGACAAAACTTACCCTAATCATTGTGCTGGGAATAAGCTTATGAATTTAAAGATAACCATGACATAACTCACCATGGGAGTATGGGCAATCATAACTCTAAAGGCTCGTTCAGATATCAAGGGTTTACAACTCTCACAGCAAACCCCCGGTGTTTTTGTAGTGTTCACACATTGCCGCGGTAAACACGCCTCTTATAATGTGACGCATATTAACACATCAACGTTAAAATAAAAGAGATATTTGCAAAAGGTTGCACAGACAACTCGTTTCCATACATTTTGTGCTAACTTTATAAGAATTAGATTGGTCTACACTTTTTGGCCCCAGGAGGCAGGAAAGATCAATAAAGATGAACAATAAACAATGAAGCATCAAACTGATACTCAATATGCTTCCTCAACAAGAGAAAATTGGGATATCAGCAATTAAAATTCAAATAGTCCCTTGGCCTAGAAATAGCTCTTTACAGTTTCCACGGAGCTATTTTTTTTCAAGAGAATAGCTTCGTGGGAAAAAAAGTATTTTTACCCATATGTGAACTCACAATCAGATGCCTCTCAAGGGTGTTCACCCTGTTGAAGACCTCCGTCATAGTTTTGACAAAGTTGCCTTGCCCGGGAATACCGCAGTCAGACCACTCTCGCTACTGCTCAGTGGACGTTCAGCATGGTTCTAGGTCAAGCAGTTGATGGCTGCAGAAGAAACTAAGGCCTCTTCTAAAACCACAGGGTCGATAGCATCTCTGTGCACACAGGGAATGGAGAAAAGATTAAAAAGTAAAGTTATAGATAATGTGATTTAGTGCAAGAGCATATTAGCAGATTCCTCAGATTCCATAGGTGGATTCCATTTCCCTCAAAATTTAAGAACTTTTTAATAATTCATTTTAATAATTTATTCACGTGTAAGTGTACTTGTACACTTACAAGAAAAAAATGAATATGCACAATATATTTTCTCATATTTTCGGTAATGATACATGTAATTGCCCTGTTTTTTCTTTCTGTTGGAAATCAAAATAAGTACAAATAGAATGGAATGAAAGGAACTGAATTGATGTACAGGCTGGTTGTCCACCATACAGAGTCGGGCCATAAAGTTTACATACAATGTAAACTGACATGAAACACAATTTCCGTACAATTATCCAATTTCACTCACAGCGTCAAGACCCACACTCATCTATTTACATACTATAACATCAATCTATTATTCTCAACTAGCATTCCATAGTCACAATTACATATATGAGATATTCATTATCAAGAGACCTCATAAAATGTGAACGCAAATCGCAAACCACACAGCAAACCCCTACAGGGTTTTGGTGTTTGTTTTTTTTTGGGGGGAGGGGGGGTACTAACATATGGCAAGGTAAACTCTCCACCTATGTTCAGGCTTTAAATTTCAATCATTTTAGGGCAAGGCCACTTTTCTGTAGGGCCAATTCCTATATTACAGCATAAATAGGAAGAATTAGAAAAGGTACAATCAATCTCAAGGCCAAGAGAGGGGGCATCAAGGCCAAGCAAAGAGGGCATCCACGGCCATGGCCTTGGTAGCCTTGGATTAATTTAAGCCCTGTATGTAATCACATGTACTTGTCGATACTAGTTCATGCTCAATAAAATAGAGTTTTGACCAAGGTTTGCCAAAAGCTGGGTAGACAATATTTGTCATATTTCCACTAACTTCCAAGAATTTGATTCGTCAATCTTTTTGCCACCAAAAGGCACAAAAGATTTTTTCCACAGCATTTTTTTTTCTTACAGACTCCTCAAAATATCAATCATTACGAGCACATAAAGCGGCTGGGGTTTGCTATTGACATTGTGCACTGCCTTTAGTACCGTTATGTGTAAAGTCTTCTCCCTAGCGAAAGGTGATAGTGTGAAATCTTAAGACTTTCAAATCTTATATTGAAATAACAATAATATTTGACTGCCAGCCAATATAGTTGATGGTGTAATAGGATTTTAAGTATGAAGGATGCCTTTGCCCTCTGATATGTCAAAACAGAGACTTTGAAATTTTATATTAGAATAATAATAATAATATATTTGAAGACGATAATTGATCATACAAGGAAATAATGAAGATGAAAGGCAAACAAGCCTGGAATTGTTGGCCCATGTTCTGGCAAAGCTTGTGTAGTACTTGGAATATCCAATATCCATCCATCCATCCATCCAATATCACAGATGTGCATACATGTATGTTGTACCTTGTTCAGAACATACAGCATGGACAGACGATTAAAAGTACTTGTGTGTAATAATGGCATCAGGCATGCATGTTACATAAACTGGACAATTACCCAAATCACCCTCCCCCCCCCCTTCCCGGAAATAAAACCTTCTTAGGACAATTATCCTGGACAGGACAGCTACCCTTGAAAAATTCCTCTCCCCCTTTGGTCCTCTCTGAAAGTTTCCCCCGTTTCCCCCTAGCACATTAGCCTCATGGGGTGATTGTTAGGGTGATTGTCTAAGGGTAATTGTCCTGGAAATCTTACTATCTGCATGTTATAATATGCACAAATACATGTATGGATAGAATTCAGAAATGTGAAAGTACGGTGGTGAATAAATAAGTCATTAATGCAGCATTTTATTTTTTCTTACCATCAAAGTGGTTTAAAGAGTAAAGTGAGAACAAGGTTTAATGGAAATCTGCAGACAGAGATGCCTATGTTGATATTTAAAGCAACATGCTATAAAACCCTTCGGTAGAGCCTAACTTGCCGTCCGACAGTGTCAGGAGCAGCTTTAGTATGGGCCTACGATCATGATGGTAGTCTAACAATTCAGACACTATGTGTGTTTCAAGTGACAAGGGTTTGTGCCTGAGAACGCTTAAAGATAAAGGCGAGTTCTGGTCGTGAGATTGAATTGCAAAAGAAATTGTCTCAAAGCAATCGAGAAATGTTGATTATAAAGCACTTAAGAATTGTTGTATGCTTAAGGTTTTGGAATCACTTAAATGATAAGAAATTAACTCAATTCTGCTGAGAGTTACATGCACTGCACACAGAAATGCGTGTATGGGACTACACGCAAATGTTTGGCCCAATCATATCGGCTGTTTTTTGTCATATTTTGAATGTCAGGGCATTAAAAGAACAATCGTTTTCAGGGGACATTTCTACTAAGATAATCTCCCCTACTAAAATAAAAAAATGAGAAAGCTCACAAATGATTTTTACCTTTCCCAGAACTATACTTTCCTGTTAATGTGCCTGCGAATGAGTTAATGTGCATACCAAGAAATGGGTTCTTACTTGATGCTAGGCCTGAGGAAAGGAGCGGCCCTACCAGACATCGCTCTCAGTCGTTGTAATGTGTCCTTGGATAGCTTGAGCCTGGGTAGACTGGTGTCCGATACCTTCTCTTTACTTCCACTGGATGGACCTGTGGCTGGTTGCTGTACCATCTCATGCCACGCACACCTGCCAAATAAAAGGAAAGTCTGGTTATTGGAAGAGTACAGAAAGCATAATGTTCACTAGATACTTACCAGATTTTTAGGCATGACAGAGATTTCAACAGACCAGAAAAAAGAATTTCACATTCACTGACACATAGCATGAGGTCTTAGGGTCAGACTACAACCAATGTGTCACAAAAAATAAACAAACCTAAAAGAAGGCTGATCTTGCTATGCTAAACAAACCTCCACAGTATGACAGGAAAACAAGTACTTGAATATTTCACACTTCCTTTTGATAACATTTTTAGTAAATATATTCCTGTAAATTCTAACCATCGTTGGATGAGAGTCAATAGGACATCAAATTCTTTGTCATACCTAAGAGATGCCCTCCAGGCTCTCAACTAATGATATAAAGCCTGGACAGTATTACAAATATCTTGTCACAAACCCCAATTTGAAATGGGAATTACATTAAGAACGCAATAATAACACCCCTAAATTGTATTGTGAAAAGAAAAGCCCTGAATAAAGATGATGCATTTTAAAGTTCTTTTAATAAATATCCCAGTTGTGACACTTTTTCTGTTTGGGAGTTACTGTTACCTTCTTTCTTGAGAGGTTTTGAAGAAATAATGCAATTGTTGCGGCAAATTTCCCTCTTTCTTCAATTTATGAGAGAACAACTTTCGCATCACGCAAGGGCACTCTGCTTTATGCAACGATGCGGCAACATTCAGGTAACCTACATTT
>CM057154.1:448366-482011 GCA_029962745.1 Echinometra lucunter
AAAATTACATCTACATGTACAACAAGTGAATTTTTACCTTGTGGTAGATTTATCAGAAGCTGCTGCAGGTCTGGCTTTTCGTCAAATCAGCTGGCATGGATAGACTTCTGGAGAAAGTGACTAGTACTGGCAGAATTCTGACTTCCAACGCTCCCATTCCCTGTATTGGCGACGAGAATCAAAATTTAAATAAAGTATGATACACTACAGACTGCTCAAATATTAAATCATAGGCTTCAGTGAACTAATGAACTGTAAATCAGCCTGTCACTAAAACAAAAAATTACTAATACCAAGAAAAGCTTGAATTCTAATACTTTTTTCAGAAAAAATAAGTGTTAAAATTATAAAATGAAAGATAGAGTGTATGTATACCTTAATAGCATGAAACTGAAAATTTCCAGTGAATGCTTTTTCAATGTAAGCTTTCAATTTCTACATGCATATCACTTGCACATTTTCTATATGATCCACAAACAATACATATCTTTTTTCGTAATCTACAATCTACAATTCTCACAGGGTAAGGTTCCCAGCTCATCCCCTCCTTTGGGATACGCTCCGTCCGATGATGCCGGATGACCCAGGTCTCCTTTGCTAAGGAAACCTCCAGGAGGGCGTTGGCTCTTTCCAAGACGGCTGCTAACCAGTGCCTTTGTCTTGGTCATCTTGAGAGTTGGGTCCCTGCTCTGACTTGCTTTCTTCTTTCAGTTTGTTCCTACATACGGTAAAGTATTTCACTTGGATAAAACATTGATTGAATACTCCATTCCATTCTTTTTTCTCCTTTTTCATTAAGCAATATTTTTCAAAAATAATTAGCAGATATTTTTTTTTAATGTATATGCTCAGTAAAATTCAAATGATTTGGAATAACCACATAGCAACATATGAGTATAATACTAAAGTGCTCGGAATTGATTTATCATGATGTCATGGAAATGATTTTCAAATGTAGTCATTGCTGTGATGCATTATTTTTTTTATTAAAAAAAATACTAAAATTAATAACTTAATCCTTGTCTTATGACCTGAATAAGACACAAAGCAGCAATTCTTTAAACCAGTTTGGCAAGGAAAATGATGTTGAACATTGCTACCAGAGAAACAGAAAATGTAATGACCAAACTTAATATTAACTTGTCTATTTCATCAGAAGATTCTATTCTTTCGTTGCCTTGTTTCCCTACCTCTTTCTTTTTCCTCCTTGTATTACTCGTTAGTTATTTTTTTTTTCATGATAATGATCTATGTATTTGTTACAAGAATTGAAAATAGTTCAAATTTTCTCGCAGGAGCCCTCTTGACAAACCCCTAAAATTTAGATGGACTTCCCCCACATTACATTTGAAGTTCATTTGTTTCCCCTTTTACATTCAGCAACACAATTCAGGATTTTACAAAAATAAGTGTCAATTTCAAAAATGGTTGTAATGGTAAGAACTCAAATCAAATACATGTGACATTTGTGTAAAATAGGTAGAAATTTTTGAGATACATGAATGATCGGCACACAAAAGAGAAGAGTGTAGAAGCACAGCTTGGAAATGATTGAGCTCCCATTCAGAGAGCACAGGTAATTCCTGATAAATATGCAATATTAATGCGAAACAGAAACGATAACTGAATTTTATTATGTATCAAGTGTTCTTTTCATGTGGAAATAGATAAATAACATAAAATAAATTGGGTTTCAATGTCAATAAAGCGCACCTAAAGTAATTTGACAGCCTCTTCTGTACTGATGGTCTCCCAGTCAATATCCTTGAGGAAGCATAGTGTCTCAATATCTTTCTTCTTGTCCTGAAGAATGCAACACAAAAGAAAGGAGAAGAAAATATGTAACAGGAAAATGCTAAAAGCTTTTGCTTTACAACAAAAAACCTTTTTCTTGCATCTCTTTTCATATTTGTTCACCGATACCACATGTACACTGCACTTCTCAAGCCTCTGAAGAGTACAATGTATATCAAATGAAAATTTTCATGCATAAAGAACATATTTATTTTATGTATGATTTTAAAAGAAAAAGAAAAAGAATTCAAGAGATTTTTTTCTCTTGTGCACATTCACAACAACAACATCAATCTTTCAGATCATGTCAACATATTAAAAAGTACCTTTCAGAACAACAATAAAAAAAAAAAATCAAACTACTCTCTCCACAATACATACAATACAATATTAAGCATTTATATAGCGCTCTTACAATGAGTGAACATGTACCAACAGCGCTTTAAAACAAAACTAATGAACAAACATAAAAGAAAACAAGAGGATATGGCTATCATTGAAGAATGTTTTAATCTTTTTAAAAATTCAAGAGATTTTGCCTTTTCTTGTTCATATCAAAACAATAGTTTAATCTTTCCGATCAAGTCAACATATCAAAAAGTACCTTTCAGACATAACCAAAACAAAAAATCAAACCAATCTTACTTTCTGGAGATGATAATCATTAAAAAATGGTTGATTTTTTTTTTTAAGAGTTTTTTTTTATTTTGTTCACATTCCAACAACAATTCACACAGTGAACCAAGCTGTGCAGAGTGCACATAATTCGCCATTTTGTTGCCGTTTTCAAAAAAGCAAAACGGCTACAAAACAGCTATAAAAGAGAGACAAAACGGCTAGTTGCTCACTGTGTCATCTTTTGGATCATGTCTACATATTAAAAAGTACCTTTCTGAACAAAATCAAACAAAACATCAAATCAATCTTACCTCTTGGAGATGATAATCATTGAAGAATGGTTGAGAATCCTCTGTTTCTGTGTTGATGTCATAAAGCTCCGTCTCCCAACGTTGCTCCAATTCACCAATGAACTACAAAACAGATCAAATACAAACTTATACAAAACGTACCAGTTCTGCAACGTTGTTGTTTTTTTTTTTCTAAATTCAATTCATTTATTTTCCACAACAATATAAAAACAAACATAAGAAATACAAACAAAAGTATGAAGAACAATTATAGGATAACAAAATAGGACATAAAAGAAGAAAATGTATATCACTGTGCAGGAACCAACAAGAAGACAATAAAAAAGTCTTAAAATGCATTTAACTAAAGTGATAGCAAGTCAATATTTTGTTCATGACAAACATTACCCTAATCATTGTGCTGGGAATAAGCTTATGAATTTAAAGATAACCATGACATAACTCACCATGGGATGTATGGGCAATCATAACTCTAAAAGGCTCGTTCAGATATCAAGGGTTCAAAACTCTCACAGCAAACCCCCCGTGTTTTTGTAGTGTTCACACATGCCGCGGTAAACCACGCCTCTTATAATGTGACGCATATTAACACATCAACGTTAAAATAAAAGAGAATTTTGCAAAAGGTTGCACAGACAAACTCGTTCCATCACATTTTGTGCTAACTTTATAAGAATTAGATTGGTCTACACCTTTTTGGCCCCAGGAGGCAGAAAGATCAATAAAGATGAACAATAAACAATGAAGCATCAAACTGATACTCAATTATGCTTCCTCAACAAGAGAAAATTGGGATATCAGCAATTAAAATTCAACATAGCTTCCCTTGGGCCTAGAAATAGCTCTTTTACAGTTTCCACGGAGCTATTTTTTTCAGAGAATAGCTCTCGTGGGAAAAAAAGTATTTTTTACCCATATGTGAACTCACCATCAGATGCCTCTCAAGGGTGTTCACCCTGTTGAAGACCTCCGTCATAGTTTTGACAAAGTTGCCTTGCCCGGGACTACCCGCAGTCAGACCACTCTCGCTACTGCTCAGTGAGTTCAGCATGGGTTCTAGGTCCAGCAGTTTGATGGCTGCAGAAACTAAGGCCTCTTCTAAAACCACAGGGTCGATAGCATCTCTGTGCACACAGGAATGGGAGAAAAGATTAAAAAGTAGAAGTTATAGATAATGTGATTTAGTGCAAGAGCATATTAGCAGATTCCTCAGATTCCATAGGTGGATTCCATTTCCTCAAAATGTAAGAACTTCTTTAATAATTCATTTTAATAATTTATTCACGTGTACAGTGTACTTGTACACTTATCAAGAAAAAAAATGAATATGCACAATATATTTTCTCATATTTTCGGTAATGATACATGTAATGCCACTGTTTTTTCTTTCTGTTGGAAATCAAATAAGTACAAATAGAATGGAAATGAAATGAACTGAATTGATGTACAGGCTGGTTGTCCAACATACAGAGTCGGGCCATAAAGTTTACATACAATGTAAACCTGACAGAAAAACAATTTCCTTACAATTATCCAATTTCACTCACAAGCGTCAAAGACCACACTCATCTATTTACATACTATAACATCAATCTATTATTCTCAACTAGCATTCAATAGTCAAAATTTACATATAATGAGATATTCATTATCAAGAGACCTCATAAAATGTGAACGCAAATCGCAAACCACCACAGCAAACCCCTACAGGGTTTTGGTGTTTGTTTTTTTTTTGGGGGGGAGGGGGTACTAACATATGGCAAGGTAAACCTCTCCACCTATGTTCAGGCTTTAAATTTCAATAATTTTAGGGCAAGGCCACTTTTCTGTAGGGCACATTCCTATATTACAGCATAAATAGGAAGAATTAGAAAGGGTACAATCAATCTCCAAGGCCAATGAGAGGGGCATCAAGGCCAAGCAAAAGGGCATCCACGGCCATGGCCTTGGTAGCCTTGGATTAATTTAAGCCCTGTATGTTAATCACATGTACTTGTCGATACTAGTTCATGCTCAAATAAAATAGAGTTTTGACCAAAGGTTTTGCCTAAAAGCTGGGTAGACAATATTTGTCATATTTTCCACTAACTTCACAAGAATTTGATTCGTCCACATCTTTTTGCCACCAAAAGGCACAAAAGATTTTTTCCACAGCATTTTTTTTTCTTACAGACTCCTCAAAATATCAATCATTTACGAGCACATAAAGCGCTGGGGTTTGCTATTGCACATGTGCACTGCCTTTAGTACCGTTATGTGTAAAGTCTTCCTCCCTGCGAAAGGTGATAGTGTGAAAATCTTAAGACTTTCAAAATCTTATATTGAAATAACAATAATATTTGACTTGCAGCCCAATATAGTTTGATGGTGTAATAGGATTTTAAGTATGAAGGATGCCTTTGCCCTCTGATAATGTCAAAACAGAGACTTTTGAAATTTTATATTAGAATAATAATAATAATAATATTTGAAGACGATAATTGATCATACAAGGAAATAATGAAGATGAAAGGCAAACAAGCCTGGAATTGTTGGCCCATGTTCTGGCAAAGCTTGTGTAGTACTTGGAATATCCAATATCCATCCATCCATCCATCCAATATCACAGATGTGCATACATGTATGTTGTACCTTGTTCAGAACATACAGCATGGACAGACGATAAAAGTACTTGTGTGTAATAATGGCATCAAGGCATGCATGTTACATAAACTGGACAATTACCCAAATCACCCTCCCCCCCCCCCCTTCCCGGAAATAAAACCTCTTAGGACAATTATTCCTTGGACAGGACAGCTACCCTTGAAAAATTCCTCTCCCCTTTGGTCCTCTCTGAAAGTTTCCCCCAGTTTCCCCCTAGCACATTTAGCCTCATGGGGTGATTGTCTAGGGGTGATTGTCTAAGGGTAATTGTCCTGGAAATCTTACTTATCTGCATGTTATAATATGCACAAATACATGTATGGATAGAATTCAGAAATGTGAAAGTACGGTGGTGAATAAATAAGTCATTAATGCAGCATTTTATTTTTTCTTAACATCAAAGTGGTTTAAAGAGTAAAGTGAGAACAAGGTTTAATGGAAATCTGCAGACAGAGATGCTATGTTGATATTTAAAGCACAATGCTATAAACCCTTCGGTAGAGCCTAACTTTGCCTGTCCCTGACAGTGTCAGGAGCAGCTTTAGTATAGGGCCTACGATCATGATGGTAGTCTAACAATTCAGACACTATGTGTGTTTCAAGTGACAAGGGTTTGTGCCTGAGAACGCGCTTAAAGATAAAGGCGAGTTCTGGTCGTGAGATTGAATTGCAAAAGAAATTGTCTCAAAGCAATCGAGAAATGTTGATTATAAAGCACTTAAGAATTGTTGTATGCTTAAGGTTTTGGAATCACTTAAATGATAAGAAATTAACTCAATTCTGCTGAGAGTTACATGCACTGCACACAGAAATGCGTGTATGGGACTACACGCAAATGTTTGGCCCAATCATATCGGCTGTTTTTTGTCATATTTTGAATGTCAGGGCATTAAAAGAACAATCGTTTTCAGGGGACATTTCTACTAAGATAATCTCCCTACTAAAATAAAAAAATGAGAAAGCTCACAAATGATTTTTACCTTTCCCAGAACTATACTTTCCTGTTAATGTGCCTGCGAATGAGTTAATGTGCATACCAAGAAATGGGTTCTTACTTGATGCTAGGCCTGAGGAAAGGAGCGGCCCTACCAGACATCGCTCTCAGTCGTTGTAATGTGTCCTTGGATAGCTTGAGCCTGGGTAGACTGGTGTCCGATACCTTCTCTTTACTTCCACTGGATGGACCTGTGGCTGGTTGCTGTACCATCTCATGCCACGCACACCTGCCAAATAAAAGGAAAGTCTGGTTATTGGAAGAGTACAGAAAGCATAATGTTCACTAAATACTTACCAGATTTTTAGGCATGACAGAGATTTCAACAGACCAGAAAAAAGAATTTCACATTCACTGACACATAGCATGAGGTCTTAGGGTCAAGACTACAACCAATGTGTCACAAAAAATAAACAAACCTAAAAGAAGGCTGATCTTGCTATGCTAAACAACCTCCACAGTATGACAGGAAAACAAGTACTTGAATATTTCACACTTCCTTTTGATAACATTTTTAGTAAATATATTCCTGTAAATTCTAACCATCGTTGGATGAGAGTCAATAGGACATCAAATTCTTTGTCAATACCTAAGAGATGCCCTCCAGGCTCTCAACTAATGATATAAAGCCTGGACAGTATTACAAAATATCTTGTCATAACCCCAATTTGAAATGGGAATTACATTAAGAACGCAATAACACCCCTAAATTTGTATTGTGAAAAGAAAAGCCCTGAATAAAGATGATGCATTTTAAAGTTCTTTTAATAAATATCCAGTTGTGACACTTTTTCTGTTTGGGAGTTACTGTTACCTTCTTTCTTGAGAGGTTTTGAAGAAATAATGAATTGTTTTGCGGCAAATTTCCTTCTTTCTTCAATTTATGAGAGAACAACTTTCGCATCACGCAAGGGCACTCTGCTTTATGCAACGATGGGCAACATTCAGGTAACCTACATTTTGTTTATAAAGTGTTGACATTTGTTCGAATTTATTTAATTCCTTTTCTTTTCTTTTGAATAATCATGATTCCAATGGTCATGTACTGTTAAACTCAGTAAATATTGGGAAAAATCTCATCTATATAGACACATATTGTGGAGGCATGACAGCTTAGTTGATAGTGCACTCGTTTCCTAATCAGGTGGCCCATGTTAAAATCCAAGTAGATGTGTAGTGCCCTTTGGTAAGGCATTAATCCTCATTACCAGGTCCCTTTGAGAGGACTTAAAAGCTGTCGGTCCTCCGGTTACTTAGTAACAAGCATGCATGCTTTCTTAGTAGTCAGGAAAAACAAACCAATAATCAACCAATTAGTCGCTGATTTTACACACCGGCGAATCCGCGCACGTACGCAGAAACGCGCGTTGGAGAAAACGGTTTTATGAACCATTGAATCAAATCTGAATGACCAATGTTTCCTTAGTCTGCATTAAATATACATTGTAGTACACCATTTTGAAATTAAAGTCATAAGCTTTCCTTTAATGTATATATCGATACATGTAATTATGCAAAGAAAGCAAATTCCATTATGAAAGAACACCTAAATCTATAAATGCGTTTTCCTACAATTCACATTTCTGCGCACCGCACACGGATCGTATAAACAACGATGAATTAACATACCTCTGCATCAGCTTGGAAGATAGGAGTGTACGGCAGCGTTCCTCAGCACCAGAGACCTCTGGTCCTTCATAGAGAACCCTGAGGAGACTTGAAGCTAGAACTGTCAGACCTAGTGCCAAGTCAGCTACAAAGGGAAGACCACTTGTACAGTCCTCAGATGATTCCTGAAGAAAAAAATTACAAGAAAAATCCATGAGATTTTCGTAAGTTTAAAAGAGATGTGCTAGCAATCAAATCACTAACTCATTAAATACTGAAGAATTCTGAAACATGGCATGCTATTAGCAATATCATTATAAAGCAAGGCCACATGATTATAATTTCCACACAAAGGCAGTTATCATCGAATTATATCGTTCTTCAACCTTATGAAACCTCTAACCTACACTGCACCCTCCTCAGCTCTGACGGTGCAACTGAACCCCCAGAGAGCCTTGTCTGGTGCATTGTGTTCCTCTACAACCATATGAAATAACCCCTTACCTACACACTGTACCCTCCTCAATATCCTACCTGAGCTCTGACAGTGCAACTGAACCCGCAGAGAGCCTTGCCTGGTGTGTTGTGTTTCTCTTCAACCTTATGAAACCTCTAACCTACACTGCACCCTCCTCAGCAACCTACCTGAGCTCTGACGGTGCAACTGAACCCCCAGAGAGCCTTGTCTGGTGCATTGTGTTCCTCTACAACCTTATGAAATAACCCCTTATCTACACACTGTACCCTCCTCATCACCCTACCTGAGCTCTGACGGTGCAACTGAACCCCCAGAGAGCCTTGTCTGGTGTGTTGTGTTCCCGACCGCTCCTCATTTCAAAGTTGAATGTAACTGTATCCCCTTCAACCTACAAAACACACACAAAATAAGAATTATATTTACTGTAAACTTTAAGTATATCTTAGCAATATATAATATCACAAAAATTTAAACATTTGACCAATGAGTGGAGAGGTGTTGGTAATAAACTTCATGCTTATGCACTTCTCCCGATCATACATGGCCGATATTCAAGTCTGATTGCATTATCACAGCGTGCGTTCAATGATTGCATTGCTTGGATTCATGAATAATTGTTTCAACTAACTGACATGATAGTCGGTTTGACAATTTACAAACTTAGAAAAGTTCTTTCCGTTGAAGTTTTTTCATTGATTTAGGTTCCTATGTGGTTTATGAACATTTTCAGCTCAGTTGCCTAAACAGCAACCTTCAGTACTTTGCATAATTTGCATAAATATGTATGGATAAAGGATATGCCACCCAAGATAACTTACACAGAATATGTAAACTGAACTACGTACTAATTGTGTATGTGCGGTGATACCATTCCATAACATAAGGGTTTTGTAGGGATGTAGAATAGAGTTTAAACATATTTTTGCAATTACAGGTCAGGGTTTAGTACTGAAAATCAAGGAAACGTCAACTTCGTTCTCTAAATTATTGAAAACTTGGTCTTACATTCATTAAGAATGGTACTAACAGCAGTATATATTCTTCGTTTAGACACATATTTATAAAAAAAAAAAAAAGAAGAAGTTTACTGCAGCCATATTCTAGTCGGAATCAAGTAGAGTTCACGCACAGAATCATATATCAGTTGTTGAAAATATTTGGGCTCTAGCATTTTAACAAAATACAAAGTCTTATAATTAAATAGATACATATGTACATCATTATGCACCCTATGTCTGCAACAATCGTATCATATTAAAAAAAATAATAATTATCTTTTTGAAATGTACAATTAAATTGGAAACATACTTGTGGTGTTAGGGTGTTAAAATAACGTTGATTTGATCCATACGGCTAGCATTACACAAAGTGGTACACCCAAAGGAACTAAAACAATACACGAAGGCTGCCAACCTGCCTGCGCACATTAATACCGGTTCATTAGGAGCAGGCCTACTCTCATTCTAGGTGAAAAAAAAAGTACACTCACGGTTGTTTACAGATATTAAATTGATATCAACATGATTCTTAGTACAAAACATGATTTCTATTTGTAAAAATAACACTGAAATGATTTCCATGTCCCACAAATCCCTAATTGGATATGCATCAATATCTGGTTGTGTGTATTAAGGTTGTTTCGTTTCATCAAAGGTTGAATTCACAAGATTGGCAACGCTATTAAAGTTCCGTATCACCGCACATACACAGTTGGCACGTAGTTCAGTTTGAACGTTCTGTGTATGTTTTCTTTGCGCTGTAAAACCTATACGCATACAGATTTATGCAAATTATGCAAATTGCTCAAGGTTGCTGTTTGGGCAACCAAGCTGAAAATGTTCACAAACTACATAGGAACCTAAATCAATGAAAAAACTTCAACGGAAAGAACTTTTCTAGATTACACTGTTAGCTAAATAGGACTGTCTAACCGACCATGAGTCTTTTCACTATATTCACTCATTCTTCATCAGAAGAATCTCATTAAAATAGCAAAGCTCTGAAAACAAAATTATTGGCTAGATCAGGGATGAAAAAGTTAATTTTTGCTGGGTTGAACACATCCATCAAAATATCAATGGAGATCAATATGACAGACATGTGTACCCGAAATACTCTTTCCAAGTGATTACACAAGGCTCCACACTAACTTTTTTTCTTAGTTTTTGTTTGAATTTCCAAATTTTTTGGAATACTACTTTTTTATGTATATATTGTTACTATTTATACTTGTATTTGTTATTATCTATGTATATACTTGATTGTAATGTTTATTACATGTTTTTTTTACTCAATATGTGGAAATAAATTGAATTGAATTGAATTTTGTCAAAGAGATTATTTACATGACAGTTGGATAAGTTTTATTTATACTATATTTTTTTCAGGAAATTGATTGTTATTCTTAGATTAGAAATTAGTGTGACCTATGGTATTTACTGTTACGACTAACGAGGTAGGCTATGACCTATCAACATGGATTTTTTTTTTCTTTCCAATTCTAGATTTCCAAGAGGACATCATTCTTCTGAAGGAATTCCCAGTGAAAATAAGAAGAGATTGTTTTACGCCCAGCCAGTATTCAAGTTTATGTTCCAACCACTGTCTTTGAAGAGGAAAGCAGAGAAAAGCTTTGATCCTACTGGGCAGGCAATTCAACTGTGTTGATTCAGGCATTTTCTTGTCCTTGTCTTCAGAAGCTTCACCACAAAGATGCTTTCTCATATACTGATTTGAAAATTGATGCATCTGATCCATTTGAGTATGATGCAATATGTTTTGTTATTTATCACTATGGACGTGCATTCTGTTTACTTTTTGTGCTCATTTGATACTTTGCATTATGCTCATGCAATGCAACTTCAGTCACTGAAATGATATTCAAGTTTGTGCCTATTTCCTTAACTTGCCTTAATTTGCCATTTTCAGAGATTATATTGTAAATACATGTATATGTATGTATATTTTGTACTTAAGTGTTGTACAGTTGCAATAGTACTTTTGTACTTAAGCATTGTACAGTTGCAATAGTGGAAGATTGATAAATGTATGGGTGGTGCTCATCTCAGTTTTGATTGATGCATCTGATCCATTTGAGTATGATGCAATATGTTTTGTTATTTATCACTATGGACATTCTGATTACTTTTTGTGCTCATTTGATACTTTGCATTATGCTCATGCAATGTAACTTCAGTCACTGAAATGATATTCAAGTTTGTGCCTATTTCCTTAACTTGCCTTAATTTGCCATTTTCAGAGATTATATTGTAATTACATGTATATGTATGTATATTTTGTACTTTAAGTGTTGTACAGTTGCAATAGTTTTGTACTTAAGTTTTGTACAGTTGCAATAGTGGAAGATTGATAAATGTATGGGTGGTAATCATCTCAGTTTTGATTGATGCATCTGATCCATTTGAGTATGATGCAATATGTTTTGTTATTTCTCACTATGGACGTGCATTCTGTTTACTTTTTGTGCTCATTTGATACTTTGCATTATGCTCATGCAATGCAACTTAAGTCACTGAAATGATATTCAAGTTTGTGCCTATTTCCTTAACTTGCCTTAATTTGCCATTTTCAGAGATTATATTGTAAATACATGTATATATATATATTATGTACTTAAGTATTGTACAGTTGCAATAGTGGAAGATTGATAAATGTATGAGTGGTGCTCAACTCAGTTTGATGTAATATAGCATGATGCAATATACTGTCTTTAAGAAAATCCTTGCTTTCGCAGCTGAGTGTCATGATCAGGACATCACTGATTTTGGTTTGGTGGGATGTAGATTCCCAAGTCAATTTTTTTTCTTCTTAAAAGTATTCCATGTCTCATGAAGTGTCGCAAGTGCAGAATTTATTTCATTATCAAATGTCACAGCAGAATATTTCAACTACCAATAAATCATTACCATTCTACTTTGCTGCAGTATGAGTTGCCCAGAAAAATGGAAAGTGAAAGGTGTGATACATGTATGAGTGGTACTTATTAAGTAAAATTTGCAGCAGCATGTTGCACAGTTTACTCCTGTAATAGGTTCATATGTATGAGCTGTGATTCTATTGTGATATGCTCTAGTTTACTTGCCTTTGTTGTGCCTTTTCCCAATTTTATGCCAATTATTTCCAGTGCAGTTTTATTAAGACACAGTTGAAGAAACATAATGCTGTGTTTAATGTAAACTATACTGTTATTTTTTTTTCTCTTGCATGAGTTAGTGTGAAAACATAAAGTATTCATCATGGATATTGAAGAACGATCACCATTAGAATTTAAAAGGAGTTCTGAATTTTTCATATAAGCCTGTCGACATATGCACCTGTTTGTTTGAAAATATGAATAGCTTGTGCTAAGTTTGTTTAGCAAGAAATGTTTTGTGCATTGGCATAACTCACAAAATAAGGAAAAAGAATCTTGAACTTGACTAGAAAAATATTCTGACAAAATTATGTAATGCATGTATATGTAACGTGTCTTGTAAGTTGACAGTTTTTGTTGCATTTTTATGCTATTGGGCTTATATGATGATCATATAGCAATTGACTCCATTGGGGCTGTACGCAGAATTTTGGGGGGGAGGGGGGGTGGGCAAGACGTGTAAAAATTTTCGAAAAAGCCCAAATGCTAGGGAGCAAAGCCACTGTGCTGGTCATGAAGGCTTTTTTGCATTCTTCAAAAATTCTGGGGGCCCCCCCCCCCCCCCCCGCCCGCTGCGTACGGCCATGGATTCCATGTAATGTACGTACTGAGTAGGGAAAAAATATTTCTGTACAGGGGCTTTTTCCTACTTCTGTTCAATTCATTCCGAATTACATTTTGTATTGAACCTAATGACAATTTTATGGGGGCTCTTTTGCAACTTACAAGGGCTACTTTTTTACATTTGGGGGCAATTCATCTGTAGCCCTCCAGTAATTTTTCCCCTATAAATTCCCTACTAAGTAATTAATTGGAGATTCATAGCATATTCCCTAATTTATTACTTAACGTTACTTAATTGAAATAATCTGTAGCCTGTTAAATTTTATTTGGGTGGCATAGTTTGGCAAATTCTCTTTACATATTATATTTTTTTTACTTTTGGTTGTTTGTATGTGTGTTTGACTGTTTGACTGTTTGTTTGTTGTTGTTTTTTGTGAAGCACACTGAAATATATGAAGTTGATTGAGTAAATGTCTGTTTAAGCATTTGTATAATAAAGAATGACATTGTGTGCGTGAGTTTATATGTGGTGTTGGGAGGACTGAGCACGTGAATGATATTGTGCATGTACTGTGATTGTGTGAAAGTGACTCATAAGTCCCGCCCCCCCCCCCTCCCCTGAGGCAAAAAAAAATCAAAGTTTAATCGACTTTTTAAATTTAGATTTTCAAAATCAGGGGGTATGAATGAATTTGGACAAATTATGATTAGGATGTTCATTGAACTACATGTATAAATCATATCCCTCCAGCTCAGTTTTTAAAAATGGGAAAAAAAATATTACAACAATACTTCATTCCACTTATTTCTTTTCATTTTATGAGAAGCTCCCTCCCCAAACATCAAAAAATCAAATTAGATAAGGAAATGTGTCTTGAAAGAGAACCCAAACTTAAAGAAAACTGACAAGAAAATTATAAGGAAATTAACTGTTAAAAAGAAACTTAGGTACTAAAATGGAGAATAACGTATTATCTTGAAAGAGTTAATTAGAAGCTTTCTTTATTCATCTTGGCAAAAAATAATAACTTATACTACCGGTGTACAAGGAGATAATGCACACAATCAATTGGCTTATGAATAGGTAGGCCAACCTCAGAATGCATGGCCTCTTTGGAGAAAATTTCAAAAAACAGAAATTGACAGTGTCATATACGGTTCAGTGGGTTTGCCGAAGAGACCGAGGACTAAGCCAGATGGCGGCGTGTGCACTCAAGCGAATCGCCCAGCCGGTCCGACGGTGATACCGCCATGCGTGCTTTGTGAATGGGTATGCGCCTTCTACGTCTTCTATTTCTGTGGTGAAGTCATGTTTCAATTATTCATCAACTGACAAGAGATGGCGCCAACCCGGAAGTGGAGCGTAACAGTCAGTGCACAAAATCCCATTCGGCCATGTTGAACTACGTATACATTACGATGAAAGCGCTTAGCAGTTATTTGAAATCTAACTCAAAAGATTGAAATCCCCATCACAAATCGCCAGCAAGGGCATATAACTAACAAACAAGCGCTTACTTGCAAGTGAATGTTTTTTTGTTGGTAATATCCTTTCGTCTTCGTTCATTGCTATGTTCCAAAAATATTTTGTCACACTGACTGTGATAGTGTATCTTTGATTACGTTAGTGAGCTCACTTGCTTACGGTGCATATCGCTGTGGTGAACGATGGTGCAATGCGCGATTAAGGCACTCTCTCACACAAACACATTAGGGCTTACGACTTCCGAATATTATTGAAAACACTTGTTTTCGCTGCGCAAGACATAAGAGTTTGGTGATCAAAAAAGACATCATCACACCTTAAAACTTTGAAATGGAGAGAAACACTCTTGACTTCATTAATGATTTCGCATTTTTGATGGATCATTCTGAAGTTCAAGCTATGTTTCAAGTAGTCGATAGAAATTCTATTATTCATGTAGTGAGATTTTCGGATGTTAAATCGTGTACTAGACTCAAAACAGGCCTAGTGTGGTGCACGGAAAATACACACGGCCGCACATCGAGACCTATATATACTGCCATAAGACTAATCTAACTTTCATTTGAGGTCGGCTAGCTCACCGCAACTAGATCCACGTGCAATTAGAGTAATGTTGTGCTAAATCAAACTGCGTCGTTGCTGATGAACTGTGAACAAACTGACTTGCAATTTGGATGGCGGAAGGAGCTAAAATTGTACAATTAACACGCACGTATATTGCGTTAACTTAAAATTTTCTGGTTGCCCGATTCGGGCCACCAAACTTATCACTTTTTGAAAAATGGTGGCCCAGGAGCCAATTTTGGTGGCCCCGGGCCACCGGGCTACCGCTAATTTCGAGCCTTGGATTACACTGTACGTGCCCAAAAGTTACAGCACCACAAGTGTTGGGATTCAGCAAGGTATAGATGCAGATAAAATCATCTGAAATTCACACAGTCCTTCCTTCGAATACATTGGTAAATGTACATGTAGCATCCCTCTTTCTCACTTCTCTCTTGTATTAAAGCCTAATCGGTTAAGAGTAACATTTTTATCCATCTATGACATTGATCTTTTTATGGATTCTAGTTGAAGTAGACAACCAGGGCAACCAAATTTTATTGAATTTAAACTCCTTCAGTGATGCCTTCCCAATGGAATATAAACTAGCTCAACATGCATGAAATCATTACTAATTTTTTACAGGCCTTCAAACTTTCAAAATTATTCGATTGAAATTCATCAAATTTTTAATGTTGTTCTTCTTAGAATTCTATTCTCCATCATATATAAAAAAAAAAAAATGTTACCATTGTGTAATCACTTTAAGTCTTGGTGTGCTAAAGGGGTACATTTTGTTAATGATGTTTTAGAAACAGATGGAAAATATCTCGCAAACTTTTATTTCCAACGTAAAATCCAATGTACAAGTAAACTTTCTTCAATATTATGGCCTGTGTAATGCCATTCGATTTGGTTATGTCATGGAACCTACATGTATCATCCTGGAAGCATTGTTTTTAATACTGAAAGTGAAATAGGGTTGTGCACATATCTATGGCACGCCATCCGATGACCGGGGTAATAATATTTCTGTAAAGCGCTTAGACACATTTCAGAGAGAAAGCTTAGGCGCTACATTAATGCAGAATATTCAAAATCATGTGCAGAAACTTACCCCCCTCCCTCAGCTATATAGCCTCGCCAGACCAACGGGAGAAGCAGCATCCATCATTCACCCTGCATAAACCTTGATAAATTTGCATACTTCAAAATCATGTGCAGAAGACTCCAAACCCCCACCAAGCCCCAAGAGGCAAAACAAGCAAAACCAAAGTTCGCCTGTAGAGGTAGCATCCCTTGTTCACCCTGCATATATCCCTGCATAAATTGGATGTATTAATGAACTTCAAAATCAAGTGTAGAAGCCTCAAAGCCCCCCCCCCCCTTCAGCCCCATCAGAACAAACAGAATAACAAAACATTAATACCGATGCTAAACAAGCAAATGACAAAAGATATAGCCCGCGCCAAGCTAACAAGCTAGCAAAACTCGCCAATAGCGCCTCCTTTAGGCCGAGAAAAAAGAGGAACGTATTTTTTTGGCAGAGTGAAATAGATTTCGTGAGAGAAAGTGAAATGGTTTCGGTGAGAGAAGAGGAATGGATTTTAGGTACACCATCGATAGAACGCGCGTATATGAGCTAGCTAGCTAAGCCAGAGATAAGCTCACCAAGGCCGTTAAGCTCACCCAGGTCGATAAGATCGCTTTAGGCCGAGATAAAAGAGGAACATATTTTTGGCAGAAAGTGAAAAGGTTTTGGTATGAGAGAAAGAGGAATGATTTTTTTTCTTAAAAGTGAAATGTATTCCTGTGAAAAGTGGAACGAATTTTGGAAAAAAGTGAAATATATTTTTGTGAAGAGTAAAATATATTTCTGTGAAAAAGTGGAATGTATTTTAGAAGAAAGTGGAATATATTTTTGTGAATAGTGAAATAATATTTTTGTGGAAACTGTGAAACGAATTTTTGTGAAAAGTCGAATGCTTTTTTTTAAGAAGTGAAATATAAATTTGCTGGAGTGAAATGGTTTAGTGAAAAGAAACATATATTTGTTCAAGTGAAATATATTTTATTTTGATTCCCTTATGGCGTGCCATAAATGACATTTTGTGAAAAAGTGAAATGTTTTGTGAAAAGTGAAATGTATTCCTGTGAAAAGTGGAACGAATTTTGGAAAAAAGTGAAATATATTTTTGTGAAGAGTAAAATGTATTCCTGTGAAAAGTGGAACGAATTTTGGAAAAAAGTGAAATATATTTTTGTGAAGAGTAAAATATATTTCTGTGAAAAAGTGGAATGTATTTTGGAAGAAAGTGAAGTATATTTTTGTGAAGAGTGAAATAATATTTTTGTGGAAACTGTGAAATGAATTTTTGTGAAAAGTGGAATGTTTTTTTTTTTTAGAAGTGAAATATAAATTTGCTGGAGTGAAATGGTTTAGAGAAAAAGAATCATATATTTGTTCAAGTGAAATATATCTTGTATTGATTCCCTTATGGCGTGCCATACATATCTACCATTCTTTCTTGAAGAATGAGATAAAGGTATGTTGTTCACTAAAGTATTTGAGCCATGTATATTTCTGGATTCTCCCCCTGATTTTTTATTTTTGATTTTTTGGAAAACTTAATCATTTGAATAAGAATTACTAAGGCTGGCAAATTAGCAAAAAAATCATAAGTCAAGACATCAAGTCATCAACAGACTAATTAAGTTTCACCCTATTTCTCATTTCCATAAAAACATGTACAGAGGATTCAAAGTATGGTCACATCAAAAGACTTTTCATTTTCAAGGAAAATGAAGAAAGAAAAAGAACTTTATAAAAATTGTATTTAAGGCCTTATTATAAGTTTCTTTGACAATAAAACATAGTGAAGTTTATTTAGAAAAATCAGCAATGAAGTTGTTGTTGTTGTTGTTGAGGTAAGTGATGGTGCGTCGACAAACTTGTGTCCTGTGCACCAGGCGCTATACAGAGATTCTTCAGGTCTACTCCGGTCAAATTTCCTCCAATTTCTATAAAGATTTACAAAAAGCAAGGTCATAAATACTCTCAAATTATATTTTTATGGAGATGCATATTACAGTCCCTGTTTTTGTTCTTGATATTTAACTTTGGACAAATGCCCATTACAACATCCTGAGATTTTTTTAAACAATGCCATTAAAACTAGTAAAAGTTTTGAAAAAGTACTTTCCAATATATCAAAACAAATTGCTTTTACTTGAGTGCCCCTTTCCTGTATACTTAATACTCAACTACTGCAAAATCTTAAATTTGTTCTTAGTAATATTTTAGCTGGAAAGTTTTACTTTCTATCTCATAAACAAAAAACAATGAACTTTACAATTATATTTTTCCTTCCTCTGAACTGTCAACTGTCACAATACATCCAGGGGCATAGAAAGTAAGCAAACTTCTGCCCCTAAACTGAATTTACAGAAAACTTTTCCCTTCTAAGGAATAAGAAAACAATACATAAATTATTCCATGAATAGCCATAAATCTAGGACATAATTACAGTACAAGAAGATTCAATCGAACATCCCATTGATATGGATAAAGCTTGGAAGAAACTGGTCATAGTAATTTCTTTTTATAAAAAGAATAGGGAAATTTGTCCTTCTGACAGATCATTTTGATCATAAAAATGAAATTGTTTATCAACGCAGAAAGCACTTCTGCGTGCTTGATACTAGTACCATCATCACATCCATCCCCCCCCCCCTCCTCGGAGCTCATTATATGCAGCACTAAAGCACATAAAGGAGAATTTCTTACTTTCATTAACTATGTGAAATGATAGTTTTACTCTACAAAATATTTTTCAACAAATACAATCCTTCATTTTTCAAGACAAGACTTTCGAGAAGGGAACTATGCAATCGACATGCAGGGGGAAAAACAATCAATGAAAAAAGTTCAGGTGCATTACTCTCTTCTACTAACCAATTCTAAAGAATAAACTTGAGTTCTGGGCCCTTTTTATAAAACCTGTAATATTGGTAACAACTGCCGATTCCTACAACAAATTGGCCTCTCAGCCAATCAAATGCAAGGATTTCAGTAGCTTATAACCTTTATTGCAACTTGTTATTGATAATAAGTTTTATGAAACAGGTCCCTGGTCATGTGATTACAATGTGAAAGACACTTTGTTCAAGCTAAAGGGAAAGGCTGACTGAGTAGTACAAAAATGGTGTAAACTTTGAGGTATTGAAATCAACTCTATCTATTGTGGAAGCTTCGTGGTCTGGTGGTTCTGACTCTAGTCACTATGAACATGGCAGACAAAGAAAGCGGACAAAATAAACAACCTCTCATTCTACCCTTCACAATTCTTCTGGTGGTCAAAAGAACATCCTTTCACTGCTATTGTCTAAAATATGTGGAACAGGTGTAACATGCATATTCACCTGGAACTACATGATTAAACATAATAGCTGTGAAGGGATGTTCTTTTGACTACCAGAACCATTGTGAAGGGGAGAATGAGAGGTTGTTTATTTTGTCCGTTTTCTTTGTCTGCCATGTTCATAGTGAGTCTTTCAATCAGAGGGTCGTGGGTTCGAATCCCAGCCATGGCGTTAATTTCCTTCAGCAAGAAATTTATCCACATCGTGCTGCACTCAACCCAGGTGAGGTGAATGGGTACCTGGCACGAATTCATTCCTTGAAATGCTTGCGCGCTGTAAAAGGCTGCCGGGCTAAAGCTGGGGTAATAATATCCAAGTCCTTTGGAAGCGCATAGAGACGTTATATCATAATGTGATATGCGCTATACAAGAACTATATATTATTATTAGCCAAAGAAAAAAAAGCACTGAACCCAAAAATGGATATATTCAATTCAATTCAAATTCAATGCAATTCATTAATTCACTTCCATTAAAAATATTCAAATATATACATCCATCATAAATATAAACAGTTCAAGAATATACATAGATGGAAAAAAATCAAACACATGAGCACACAACAACATAAGATTAAGATAAACTGTGAGAATCAAAGAAATGGAAAAAGGAGCACTTGCACAAGGATTTCAACACCAATTCTCAAGCTTTTTATTTTTCACTTTTTCCAAATATGACAGCATTTGAGATCAACAGCAATCCTTTGGAAAGGATATTTCTATTAACATTTTTCCATCCTGACAAAATGAAATAAGAAAGCTCATAGAACTTTCTTTTTACCTCAGTTCCAACAACCCAGGATTCTCTTTAAAAGAACAGAGAAGGAAAAATTTGCAAAGTTCTGCAAGAAAGTTCATAAATTACTCAAATGAAATTAGTGTTGGTTGCTGAATTATATCTATCATACTTGAAACTAAAAAGCAAAAAAACAAACAAAAAACAAAAAAAAACATGCATGTAATGTTGCATTACCATACCCAATATTTGAAGGAAACTTTGTACTAATTCCCATCAAGAAATATACAAAGATGTATAAGTACAGTAAATGGATGGCTCCATAACTAAAACACAGGAATTCCTGGAAAGCCCCCCCCCCCCCCCCCTCCCCCTGAGAATACTGTCACTTGGTTTCTTTGATTTTAGATTACAAATAGCAAGATGATTAAATAAGCCTCAGTTGCACTGGCAAAAACCAAAATTTTAATACCAGAGTTTTTTGTTCCACTGTTTACACTTGCCAGAACAGCCTAGAGCTTTTCGGTTTTTTGACAAGAAAAGCGCATGCGCAAAAAAAAAACCCATCTCATACAAGCACAACCTCTCGGTCATTGCATCTCGCTGTGCACATGGGAACATCCCACATGACCAAAATCCCGAATAATACTGGCGAGATATGGGCAAGCGTTTACATTGGCAAAAAACCAACAAAAAAAACAGAGAAGTTTCAAAAAACCACACTTCGGAGATGGGTTTTTTTTTACTCAGGTTTTTTGCAATGTTTCGGGGTAGCTGCCTAGCAACGAAAAACCCAAATGTTAGAAAAACTTGAATCTTTTGCTGTCAGTGTAAACAGCACTAGTGTCACCTACATAGATAAGAAGTTTATTCTCTCTTACTCTCTCTCTCTCTCTATCTCTCTCTTGCCACTTGGCATGTTTTCATCACATGACTGTCAAAAAGTAATATCAATCTTGGCCAGGGAATGATCAATGTAAATGATCCTAAATGAACTTGCTGGAAAACTGGCTTAGAGCCGTGAAAGCAGATCTTGGTACTAAAATTTTAAAAATTCCTGGACAGAACATCAAAAATGATTTATGCCTATTGCTATGGGGTTGTCAGTCAGTGAGCTTAGGCAAGGACAAGCTTTTGTTCCCAAAATTTTTAAAAGTCATAAATTTGTACCAGTCACTTTAGAGGTTGTAAGCCAGTGAGCTTATGCAGGTTTTTACACCAAAATTCTCAGAAATCATACATAGAATATCAAAATACTAAATGAATGATCTGTACCTATCACTTTAATAGAGGTTATCATTCAGTGAGCTTTGGCAGAAAAGATTATCACGAACTATTCAATAAAAGGCAAGGACAATACATGAAAATACTTCCTTCATGCATCATTCGATTTAGTTGGAACAGTGCAAGATCATACTCATCCAATCACTTAATTGTGATTTTCTTTTTCATGGCCATAACAAGAAGAAATACTAAATATTATTTTGAAAAATAATTGTTAATGTGGTTTATGTAGACAGGATGCTTTCAACCACAAGTACTTAATTTCAAGAAATATGAATCACCGACAAAAATTATTCACTTCCACTCAAAAAAAAAAAAAAAAAAAGAGATTGCTGCTTACTGAAAGTTCAGCAGGTTCACATGTGGACTTGAGTATGTGGAGTTTATTTCCCTTTGGTCTAATGCCAACTTGGTCCAATCGCCATATGGTCTAAAGCCACTCGGTCCAATATCAGTTAATGGACAAAACAATAGTAGGGCCAAATGGTTATTATATGCAATGTTGATGCACAAAAATGATATTAGACAAAATACATATACATGTAATGTTACACCATATAACAAATGGACCAAATGGCACCAGGCCAAATGTTAAGTGACTGAGTCGGGGTGCATGTGTGTACAGGGAGGGTTACAAGAAATTCACTTATTTCACAACTTCCAAAATCATCATGGTTTTCATTTACATGAATTTGCTGAGTGTGGTGTCTTGAAAGCTTTTCTTGTACATGTAAGTGAAAGCAATATATCTTTACAGCTTGTTCAATGTGCAAATATATATTTGAAATGACAAAGATACCTCATACAAAAAAAAAAAAATCAAACTAAAGATGATCACAGCCACAACTACTGCAAAATCTTAAATTTGTTCTTAGTAATATTTTAGCTGGAAAGTTTTACTTTCTATCTCATAAACAAAAACAATGAACTTTACAATTATATTTTTCCTTCCTCTGAACTGTCAACTGTCACAATACATCCAGGGGCATAGAAAGTAAGCAAACTTCTGCCCCTAAACTGAATTTACAGAAAACTTTTCCCTTCTAAGGAATAAGAAAACAATACATAAATTATTCCATGAATAGCCATAAATCTAGGACATAATTACAGTACAAGAAGATTCAATCGAACATCCCATTGATATGGATAAAGCTTGGAAGAAACTGGACATAGTAATTTCTTTTTATAAAAAGAATAGGGAAATTTGTCCTTCTGACAGATCATTTTGATCATAAAAACGAAATTGTTTATCAACGCAGAAAGCACTTCTGCGTGCTTGATACTAGTACCATCATCACATCCATCCCCCCCCCCTCCTCCTCGGAGCTCATTATATGCAGCACTAAAGCACATAAAGGAGAATTTCTTACTTTCATTAACTATGTGAAATGATAGTTTTACTCTACAAAATATTTTTCAACAAATACAATCCTTCATTTTTCAAGACAAGACTTTCGAGAAGGGAACTATGCAATCGACATGCAAGGGGAAAAACAATCAATGAAAAAAGTTCAGGTGCATTACTCTCTTCTACTAACCAATTCTAAAGAATAAACTTGAGTTCTGGGCCCTTTTTATAAAACCTGTAATATTGGTAACAACTGCCGATTTCTACAACAAACTGGCCTCTCAGCCAATCAAATGCAAGGATTTCAGTAGCTTATAACCTTTATTGCAACTTGTTATTGATAATAAGTTTTATGAAACAGGTCCCTGGTCATGTGATTACAATGTGAAAGACACTTTGTTCAAGCTAAAGGGAAAGGCTGACTGAATAGTACAAAAATGGTGTAAACTTTGAGGTATTGAAATCAACTCTATCTATTGTGGAAGCTTCGTGGTCTGGTGGTTCTGACTCTAGTCACTATGAACATGGCAGACAAAGAAAGCGGACAAAATAAACAACCTCTCATTCTACCCTTCACAATTCTTCTGGTGGTCAAAAGGACATCCTTTCACTGCTATTGTCTAAAATATGTGGAACAGGTGTAACATGCATATTCACCTGGAACTACATGATTAAACATAATAGCTGTGAAGGGATGTTCTTTTGACTACCAGAACCATTGTGAAGGGGAGAATGAGAGGTTGTTTATTTTGTCCGTTTTCTTTGTCTGCCATGTTCATAGTGAGTCTTTCAATCAGAGGGTCGTGGGTTCGAATCCCAGCCATGGCGTTAATTTCCTTCAGCAAGAAATTTATCCACATCGTGCTGCACTCAACCCAGGTGAGGTGAATGGGTACCTGGCACGAATTCATTCCTTGAAATGCTTGCGCGCTGTAAAAGGCTGCCGGGCTAAAGCTGGGGTAATAATATCCAAGTCCTTTGGAAGCGCATAGAGACGTTATATCATAATGTGATATGCGCTATACAAGAACTATATATTATTATTAGCCAAAGAAAAAAAAGCACTGAACCCAAAAATATATATATATTCAATTCACTTCAAATTCAATGCAATTCATTAATTCACTTCCATTAAAAATATTCAAATATATACATCCATCATAAATATAAACAGTTCAAGAATATACATAGAAGGAAAAAAATCAAACACATGAGCATACAACAACATAAGATTAAGATAAACTGTGAGAATCAAAGAAATGGAAAAAGAAGCACTTGCACACAAGGATTTCAACACAAATTCTCAAGCTTTTTATTTTTCACTTTTTCCAAATATGACAGCATTTGAGATCAACAGCAATCCTTTAGAAGGATATTTTTATTAACATTTTTTTCATACTGACAAAATGAAATGAGAAAGGTCTTTCTTTTTACCTCAGTTCCAACACCCCAGGATTCTCTTTAAAAGAACAGAGAAGGAAAAAATTGCTAAGTTCTGCAAGAAAGTTCATAAATTACTAAACTGAAATTAGCGTTGGTTGCAGAATTATATCTATCATACTTGAAACTAAAAAGAAAAAAGAAAAAAAAACCATGCATGTAACGTTGCATTACCATACCCAATATTTGGAGGAAACTTTGGACTAATTCCCATCAAGAGATGTATAAGAACAGTAAGTGGATGACTCCATTAAACTAAAACACATAGGAATTCCTGGAAAGCCCCCCCCCCCCCTTCCCCCTGAGAATACTGTCACTTGGTTTCTTTGATTTTAGATTACAAATAGCAAGATGATTAAATAAGCCTCAGTTGCACTGGCAAAAAACCAAAATTTAAAAAACCAGAGTTTTTTTTTGTTCCACCGTTTACACTTGCCAGAACAGCCTAGAGCTTTTCGGTTTTTTGACAAGAAAAGCGCATGCGCAAAAAAAAAACCCATCTCATACAAGCACAACCTCTCGGTCATTGCATCTCGCTGTGCACATGGGAACATCCCACATGACCAAAATCCCGAATAATACTGGCGAGATATGGGCAAGCGTTTACATTGGCAAAAAACCAACAAAAAAAACAGAGAAGTTTCAAAAAACCACACTTCGGAGATGGGTTTTTTTTTACTCAGGTTTTTTGCAATGTTTCGGGGTAGCTGCCTAGCAACGAAAAACCCAAATGTTAGAAAAACTTGAATCTTTTGCTGTCAGTGTAAACAGCACTAGTGTCACCTACATAGATAAGAAGTTTATTCTCTCTTACTCTCTCTCTCTCTCTATCTCTCTCTTGCCACTTGGCATGTTTTCATCACATGACTGTCAAAAAGTAATATCAATCTTGGCCAGGGAATGATCAATGTAAATGATCCTAAATGAACTTGCTGGAAAACTGGCTTAGAGCCGTGAAAGCAGATCTTGGTACTAAAATTTTAAAAATTCCTGGACAGAACATCAAAAATGATTTATGCCTATTGCTATGGGGTTGTCAGTCAGTGAGCTTAGGCAAGGACAAGCTTTTGTTCCCAAAATTTTTAAAAGTCATAAATTTGTACCAGTCACTTTAGAGGTTGTAAGCCAGTGAGCTTATGCAGGTTTTTACACCAAAATTCTCAGAAATCATACATAGAATATCAAAATACTAAATGAATGATCTGTACCTATCACTTTAATAGAGGTTATCATTCAGTGAGCTTTGGCAGAAAAGATTATCACGAACTATTCAATAAAAGGCAAGGACAATACATGAAAATACTTCCTTCATGCATCATTCGATTTAGTTGGAACAGTGCAAGATCATACTCATCCAATCACTTAATTGTGATTTTCTTTTCATGGCCATAACAAGAAGAAATACTAAATATTATTTTGAAAAATAATTGTTAATGTGGTTTATGTAGACAGGATGCTTTCAACCACAAGTACTTAATTTCAAGAAATATGAATCACCAACAAAAATTATTCACTTCCACTCAAAAAAAAAAAAAAAAAAAGAGATTGCTGCTTACTGAAAGTTCAGCAGGTTCACATGTGGACTTGAGTATGTGGAGTTTATTTCCCTTTGGTCTAATGCCAACTTGGTCCAATCGCCATATGGTCTAAAGCCACTCGGTCCAATATCAGTTAATGGACAAAACAATAGTAGGGCCAAATGGTTATTATATGCAATGTTGATGCACAAAAATGATATTAGACAAAATACATATACATGTAATGTTACACCATATAACAAATGGACCAAATGGCACCAGGCCAAATGTTAAGTGACTGAGTCGGGGTGCATGTGTGTACAGGGAGGGTTACAAGAAATTCACTTATTTCACAACTTCCAAAATCATCATGGTTTTCATTTACATGAATTTGCTGAGTGTGGTGTCTTGAAAGCTTTTCTTGTACATGTAAGTGAAAGCAATATATCTTTACAGCTTGTTCAATGTGCAAATATATATTTGAAATGACAAAGATACCTCATACAAAAAAAAAAAAAATCAAACTAAAGATGATCACAGCCAGGGCCGTACGCAGAAATTTTTTTCAAGGGGGGAGGGGCAAGAATACATAAAATGTTCGAAGAAGCACGAAAGCGAGGGAGCGAAGCAACCAAGCTGGTCATGAGGGCGATTTTGCATATTTTAAATTGAAACAGAAGGATCCGGTACACACTTTTGGTGGAATTTTCAAAAATTTTCAGAAAAAAAAGTAAGTCTTGAAAATTTCAGGGGGGGCAACTGCCCCCCTGCCCCCCCCCCCCTGCATACAGCCATGATCACAGCTTCTATGATGACACAAGAACTTACTTACTTTCCCAAATTACTATTTCGTTCTCAAATTTTCTTCTGATATTGTGTTATTATGTTTTGCAATCATTTTTTTTCAAGTACAGCTTTTAATACTTGTATTCATGAATAGTGAATTTAATATTTTTGACAGGATTGTATTTAAATTATACAAATTTCTGTGCAATGCAATTACTTTTTAAATTCAAATTAGATAGGTTATCAATTACAAAGCACTTCTATATCTTAATTCTGTAAATCTTCCTGGTACTCTGTATTTTATTCCTGTATATTTCTTGTTGTTCACGTTTTTATTGTAATATGACACTATTGGTCTTGCAACCTTTGTCATATGATTTTAACATAATAAACCAAATTGAATGAATGAATGAAAAGAAATAAAATACAACTACACAAACTACCATGAAGATTGATTTTTGCCAACTGTCTTAGGTTCTCCTATTACAACTTTTGGCCTCCATATGACCATAAGTGATTAAGAACTTCAAATATGACCAGAAATTTCTGTCATTAAAGGAGAATGCAACCCAGGCATCATTGTGATCTTAGTGAATAAAGATGACTAAGAAGAGTCAACAGTGAAAGTTTGAGCAAAATCGGACAATCAGTTCAAGAGTTATGAATTTTGAAAGTTTCAGTAAATCCCTATTATGGAGATCCTTGAGTTGGCAACTTTGCCAGCATGTGTGATGTCATCATGGATAACTCTGAATTCATTTTGTACATAATTTTTCAAAAAAATTGATTTATATGAAATTTCAAGTCAGGCATCAAAACAATTCTTCTCAAAATGCTTGCAGAATTGATATAGACATGTTGTACTCAAACCATAAATCAAAAGAACTGTTATTTTTCTTGAAAACAAAGAAAATGTTAAATTCTGTGCACAGAATGAATAGAGAGTTGTCCACGATGACATCACAGATTCTGGTTTAAATGCCAATACAAGGATCTCCATAATAAGGATTTACTTAAACTCTAAAAAATCATAACTCTTGAATACATTGTCCAATTTCCTTCAAACTTCCACTTTTTACTCTTCTTGTTCTTCTTCAATCACTGGAAGCACAATGATGCCTGGGTTGCATTTTCCTTTAAACTTCATTTGTAAAATGACTGGGTGGGTGAGGTCAAAAAGTAAATGAATTAAATGCGGAGGCTGCCAGAAAAGTGCTAGCAATTACAATCCACAGCCAGGAAAAGTCTTTCCTGCTTTGCATAATTTCCCGGAACTCACTTTGGGCCAATGAGATAAGAAGAAACTAAAACCACAGGATTTTCCCTTTTCTCCCCAAAAGTGTACAAATGCTTACATACCGTAAAATCACCCACTCAACAGGATACAACATGGACGTATAGTTCATGTAGTCTGTATATCAAAACCCAACATCATAAATACACAATATTCCTAAGCAAAAGAATATCCAGCAAAACCATTTGAAACTTCTGAAAGTGAGGTCAATAAAAATCTTTGCAAACTGCAAGTAACATAAAAAAATGATTAACAGCGAATGACAATAAATTACAGTATTTTTGTTTTTAGTTTGTATGCCAAGACTAAAGTGGTTGTCTCATTTGGTTTCAGCTTTGCACAAACAAATTCCTGTTTCCCTGAGCAACATCCTTCCCACAACCAGAACCAAATATGGCATATAAAGTGGGAGTGATATCGAGCCACTGATTTATTGAGGTTTCGTATAATTGGATCCGCTGCCACTACATCAGCTCTCAGATGCTCGCTGAACCATTTCTAATACCATCCATAAAATTACTTGACAATTGAGGGTAGACTACTATCAGGAGACATAACAGCAGGAATATACTGGTATACCAAGAAGAAAGAACTGTGCAAGTGTGTAAAATTGGACAACTACCAGAATTCAAGATGGATTTGGAGAGTGCTTTTGAGGAAGGCTTCGATGAGGAATTCTCATCAAACATGACCAATGGGACATATTTCGTTGTGAACTATCCGACAAGAGTCATACTGGCCATCGCATTTTTGATCATGACTGTGGTGGGCATCGTTGGTAATGTTTTTGTGATCGCGGCCGTGATTCTATCAAGAAGGCTTCAGACCGCAATGAATGCCTTTGTGGTGAATCTTGCTGTGGCGGATCTCTTGGCCTGCGTAACATTTCCCACCCAGGCGATGGAGTTGCACCACGTAGGATACATTCCTGTGTGGATATGTGTGGCAACAGCTGTCATGAACATCACCTCGCTGGGCTGCAGTATCTTCACCATCACCATGATCGCCATCAATCGCTACATCCTCATCACAAAGACCAAGAACGTCTATCAGAGAGTATACACTCCGCTCAACAATGGCATCATGATCACCATCGCATGGGTCATTGCTCCCATTTGCATGGTCCTTGCCTCAGCAACCATCTGCGGGATCTACCTCGTGAAGCACAATGCCCAATACCTTAGCTGGATTGTCCCCATCTTCCTTGTCTCCTCCCTCGTCACCATTCTCACCTGTTACATCCTCATCTTCATCTTCATCAAGCGTCACGTTGCGCGCTCCATGGCAAGCAGCTCCAAGCGACTCGACATCTCTGTCACCAAGAACCTTCTATACGTGGTCTGCGCGTTCTACGCCTGCGTCCTCCCGTACACGATCGCAGTCACCGCCTCCAAGTCTTCTGGAAACCCTGCCGCCTTCATCACAGTCAGTACCATCTTCATCATTGTCCTGAACATGAACAGCGTAGTTAATCCCATCATCTATGCTGCCAGGCATCCCATCTTCAAACCGATTTTTGGGTACATGATTAAGCGCCAGTGGTACATGATACCTGAGCCATCACGCTTTGCCAAATCCTTGGGGACAGACCGGAGAGATGGATCCTCCTTGGAGAAAAGCCTATCCAGTGGTGTCAAAACAGAGCTTACAGAGAATGTATCATCAGCATATGTGTAAAATATTCTACCGGTCCTTGTTACTCAATTTTATCTTTTGTCTTTTGGTTTTTTTCAAAAACTGAAGTTTATTGTGTCTATCTTCTTTATATTTTTTGCCCAAACTATCATCTACAATATACATTACCATCATCGTATCCTGAACATGTCTCGCATTCCATGACATCAGTGACCACCTCAAAACTTTTTATAGGTAGTACCATTTATACTGTAAAAATAAATGGTGCAACATCAAAGAAGGCTGATTACATGTAGCTACTAAAAGAAATCTTGTAGATTGTACAAAAATTTTTGTGTTGTGACACAATCCTGACAATTTGTGACATTTGTGAAAGTTTTATACGGGACAAGAAGTTTCTGGTATTGCAACGTTTGAAATTTACTATGAATATCTTGTCTTGCACACATTTGGTTCTCTCCGTGAGTTCTACTTGAATCAAGCCATCACTGGTAAACATATATGAATCAGCTTTGAAGTTGCAGAGGACCATAAAACTGTCATTTAAGCCATCAAAAAGATATATGGAGTGTATGTCAAAAGTGAAAGGGATTGAAATATGGGCAATTCCGCAGTTTAATTCCGTTAACAACATTTTTAGATTTTCTGTGTCTCTTTGTACTCTGCCTCCCTTCTCACCATTTAATACTCTGTAAAAATGCCCATTCATTCATGTGAGCTCATTCATTCCAACAATTTTATTCTTACATTCATGATATTGTGGTATAATACCTAAGTAATGGAATTACCAGAAAAAAGCGCCAATTCTAAACTTCAGACATGTCTTTTAAAATCAAACATGAATTTATACCAACACAGACAAGACTATGGAATTCTTTATTGTTTAAGCTATTTTTAATTCAAAGATTTGGCTATTCATTGTTTTTACTATAAATGTGAAGTAAGGTGAAGTAAGGTGACTGACTGCTAAGGTGACTGCTTTGAAAATTATAATCAGTTGTCAAATACGGGGGTGAGATTCTCAAGACTTATCAGCTCTTCTCTAATACTGATGACTGCCTTTAAAGTATGAAGGCTCAATTTCACATCCAGCAGCAAACGCTCCTCGCAACAAATCCCTACAATATTTTCAGCGTTCACATTATGGTGAAATGAATCATGCCACTTATGATGAGATGTCCACTGTCATTTATAGCATGCTCTATTCATAAAGGGAGGATTTTTCCAAAAAATGTTAAGAGGCTACTTATGACAACATATTTTGTGCTAGCTTAAAAAGAATATGATTGGTTAATACCTTTTTGCCACCTGGAGGAGAAAAATATTATTTTAACCTCTGCATTTTTATATCTTTTTTTGCCTCCTCATATACCATCATTTACATTTTAAAAAATGCATGGATTTACTGTGGGAAAGTCGTTTCACTAGTGAACATGACTTAAAGACGCTCGGTCGTGGGGTTTCATGAGGAATGGATAATAATTTGCTGACAACCAGACTTTGTGAAAAGCACTGGAAATACCTGTAATAGAGCTACATTTCTGGAGCACAGCAAAACATGCTGTCCCACCATAAACATTCTTCGGCCTGCTTCGGGCATTCTCGGGCCAGGGAAAGTGAGATAATGACTTTGCCATATGGGGAAAAGGGTGGAATATACAGAGCATTACATAAGGTCTGTTGTCATAAAACTCATAGTGATGGACAACACCTGTAACTGGGTGAGCACCCATGGTGTCAAATTCGCCATGAAAGCCCACGACCTAGCGTCTTTAAGAAGGATTCCAAAGCTTATATTGAAAAGCAAATCAAATTTATAAATATTTATCTATTCAAAATATATCTCCAAACTTTAGATTAACTTAACAAAAGCTCTTTAACACATGATGTGGGAACCAAACCACCCACCTCCCCCTCCCCCTCCCCCCAAAAAATCATAAGACAGTTTTTGTTTACTGAATGAATGACAAGGATAGGTAATACAACAAACGTCCTTGTGTAACACACTCTGCCCTACACTAGGACCCCCCCCCCCCCCCGCCCCTGCACAAAGATCATAGTGCTTCATATATTGGTCACAAAAATTCTCACTGTTTTACACTAGTGCAAGCTCAGTGTGACTTTTGTTGCTGGCCCGAGATAAAAAATGACTTTTGCCTTTCATTAGTCTTATTTTCAACTTGCTCCTGACCAGCTGGAAGCAATGAAATCTGGCCCCATTTCATAAAACTTGTTATCAAAAACAATTTGCAATTTCTGTTAAGAGAGTACTGAACTCCTTGCATCTGATTGGCTGAGAGCACATTTGTCATAGAAATGTGGCAGTTGTATACTGATAACAAGTTTATGAAATAGGGCCTGGGTGGCCTATCAAAACTACCAAAAAAGGCAAATTAATTCGTTATCATACATACTTTATCATATCATACCATACTTCATTCTCACGTTCCCACCAACTACCAGGTGAAATAGAATCAACCATTATCCACTTTCAACTTCTTGGAACTATGATGGTATTCGTAAATCCCCAACAGGACATATTGCTTAGCCTGAGAGTCGTCTATCCGACATCGAATCCAGCCCATATGGCAAAAGTGATAGAAAGGTCACATACAAAATCATAAGCTGTTGCATCTATACACTCATAAATCCATCCCAGCCTGACTGTAAATCTAACTTAAAGGTATCATTTCACATTTTCACATAATACTGGCAAGAAAGTTGTGAAAGTTTTTTTTTTTAATCATATGTCTTAAATGTACAAGAAAACAGAACATGCAGGGTTTGAGAAAGTCTACCTAATGTACTTGGGAGAAATCATTTTTGATATTTCGCTGAGAATAGTAGGAATCATAAATTTTAGAATTTTTACTATGACATACAGTGCATGAAAGAAGGATAACTTCAAATGTTGTCTATAGAGGCTTACTTTGCAAGTCCAGTAGACTTATTCATAACAATGTTATTTATCTACAACCTGGATGTTTGAGAATATTAGGTGACATCTGGGAAGCGCTCAGTGATTTTGACTGACAACTGTTATAAGCTCCTGAAATACTTGCATCTGATTGGCTGAGAGAAAATTTATTAGTAAAAAGAAAAAAAAGAAGGGTAATCATGCATCATGCATGTATGATGGAAGACATTTGGTGATGTGTGTCAAGCCTATTTAATAATATCATGCAAATATATCATGTGTGTACATATGTGTAAACACTGCATAAACCTGCAGTAAACAAAGGAACACATGCCTATGCAGGAAAACAAAAGACTAGTGGAGAAATACAATAAATTCTGCTTACACAACCATTTTCTTTGGCAAATACAAAAAAATGCAAATGAAGCTTAATGATGTGCATGCTGTCAATATTCATCAAATGATGCAATGAAAATAAACTACCCCTCAAGGCTCTTTATATAATAAACAAGTTTGTTTGTATAACCACAAAAAATCATATTTGTATAATATGGTATTAGTATGTATAAAAGAAAAGAAAAGTTGATTGAAAAGAAAATCTAGACAGGGATTGCACGAAGTTGTTAAAGCATGACAGTGACCTAAGTATAAACTATTTAAAAGTTTTAGTTACAGGGCCCTTTGCCCTACAAAAGAAATAATTGTCATCTAAAATCTGTCAAAATAGGAACAATACAATGTGTAGTCTTCTTTGAGCAGAATGTGCACCCCGCTAGTCTGCAGCACAGCACTAACTAGTCAGATGTAATATATTATTGAGTGCTTGAAAAATAAAGGATTGTTTAACATATGAAGCCCTTGTTTTTATCTGGTACAAATTAAAGGGAAAAAGGCGGGGAAATAAGGGGGGGCATGAAATTTATCTTTTTTGCCACCTGGCAGCGAAGCAAAAAGATGTGGAAAAGTTTAAGCGCATGATGTTATGAGTATTCCTGCACAACTTTTAGCAAAAATCTCAGCGATGAGGCATTAATGCGCATTCATTATCATAAGTGGTACACTTTACTCTGCCATA